>JABFPN010006139.1:0-12005 GCA_022817305.1 Leptoteleia sp. ZL-2020
AATGTTCGAACATTTGAATATTATGAATATTCGAACATTTGAATTTTCTGAATGTTCGAACATTCGAGTTTTTCAAATGTTCGAATCATTCAAACGTTTGAATATGTTCGAATATATTCGAACATATCATTAAGTGTTCGAATCGGTTTGAACTGAATATTTGACAAGCCTAATAAATTTATGTATAGTACTCCTGAAGTTTTATTTCGAAGTAAAAAAAAATAAGTGTAGTTCAGTGTTTGAAAAAAGAATTGGAAACAAGTTTGAATGAGGCGAACTAGTATGAATTGTTATAGTATTGTAAAATTGTTCATACCTTGAGAATATTCTGTACTGAGAAAGAAGTAATAGTACAATTGAAAACGTCCCTAGTAAAAATGAAACTTATATGATCCATATATATTTTAACAATTTCATATAAGGGAATAAAAAATTCATATATGTTTTTCCTTAATCCATATATGGTCGACATATGGCAATACTTGATATAATTTTCTAGCCATATATGCATTTAATAATTTCCTTATATTGAAATCAATATATTATTGTAAATATAATTGACATTATTTAAGTAAGATTTAACTATAAACTATATTATAACGAGACACATATTTGAACGATAAGTTATAGTTTTTTTTTGCTCATATTGCCAAACTATGCACTTGTATGGAAATCATTAAATTTTCATATTTATTACATAATATATTATTGATCACACCTTAAACGTTATTATCTTAATTGGTTTACTTGTTCCATCTAATGACAAACTTTAGGAATAATTTTACTATAATAATTATAAACGAAATTTATTATTATTAATATTATGTTTTGTCATTTCATTTTCTGACTTTGTTCGCCCATATTGAGTTTGTTTCATGATTCAACACTAGAATTATGTCACAAGCTGGTCCATTATGGAAAATAAGTTGTATGAGATTGGAATAAGCGTAGAGGAGGAAAAATATCTTCACATGCATCAATAAGTTGTATAAATATACGTCGAAATATATCTTTAGAAATCACTTGAAATTGAATTATAGATTTTTCAGAAACGCATCTCGCATTGATAACGTTATTATCGGGGGGAAAAAATGTTTCAGACGATTACGTCATTTATCACAAATTTTTAATTATAATAAAAGCATTCACTTTTTTGTCAAAATGTGATAATTAAAAATGTTTTTACATTGTGACAAAGACTGTAAGTATGGTTCATATTTAAATCCCTTTTGTATGAAAGTATTGTCAGTCGCGTATACTTAAATTATAAATGAAATAATGTTAAAATATCTCAAATTGGATTGCCAACATAACAATATGTGGAAAATTATATTAAATTTTAAAAAATTTTTAGAAAAGGAAATTATATATTTTGCTTAGAAAATAAAAAATTATTGTGATACATTAATATGAAATAATTGATATTAAATATTGACAATAATTGATATGAAATATTAACAATAATTGATATGAAATATTGATAAAACATATATGTCCATTTATGAATTCTGCATTCATTATGTCCCATAGAAATTAATCTGCAATTTTCATTAGGTGTACATATCTTGCAAAATAAATTATCAAAGATTTACACATAACGAGAAATGCGTTGTGCGCTGGAAATAAAACCCACTAATTATCAGAGAGTCTTCTTTGGTACTTTGTTATTTTTTTTTTATTTTTTTGACAATCATGATGTTCCTCTATAGAAGCGAATTCTCCAAGAGTAGTTCAGGGTGTCTGTCTTTCTAAGTAACTGCAGTTCGACCTCCTGGCATTTCTGTAGTTGCATCGATGTCCGATTTTGAACTGCTGATAGAGATTTTGGAATTTCTATCAATTAAAAAAGAAGAAATAATTGTCTTATAAGGAATGTTGACTTGTATAAGAGGTATTTTCATATATGGTTAATGAATACTAAATGGATAATAACGTAATTTTTTTCGTATTCTATATTTAAAAGAAAAAAATAAAGTAATTTACACATCATGTAAATTTGCATTCAGTATTGTCATCTTATACAACAAATGCCTAATTTTAAATTATCTAAATTATCTAAAATTACAATAAGTAATTTTTATTACGCTAATGATATTATAAGTTTATATATTATTAAATGCAATCTATTGATATTGCTTTTTAATTTCTTATTTAAATTAGTAATGTAATTTTTAAATGTACAGTTTTATAATTCCTAAAATGCAAACATTTCTTTTATTTTGCATCTTGAAATTACATTAGAACAAAGACGACACTTTTGTTTCCGTGATAAGAATAATCAACCTGCAGTTAAGGAAAAATAATAAAAAAAAAAGAAATCGCATTTGTTAAGAAAATTGAGTAATCGCATGGTACTCGAAAGAACACAGTCGTATATCAAACGAGACTATAAATGCTTCATACAATCTTGCAATTAGTGAATTGCTATTATTGCTATAAATTTACACCTAAATTACGTCGATGTGTATAGTAAAATTTTTATTTTAAAAAACATTCAACGGAATTGCACGTACTTTGCCCGAGAAGGGCTGTTTAAAAATGACAATGAATTTTTGAGACACTGCTCTGTACTAAAAATAGTTTATTGCATAAATAAAATACTGGAATTAATAATTCAATGCCTCGCAAGTATAAAGAATCGCAATTTTAGAGAGAGAGAGAAGTCCGAGTGTCATTTTTACAGAGCAATAAAGATAAAAATAGCGCCACTAACGAGGGGTTAAAAAATTTGCATATCCGAGTTCGTAGAGTGCTGTTATACGTTTTATTAGTATTGCAGAAGATTCAGCCTGAAAACTGAAGTAAATTATAATGGTTAATGGCAAACTAAAACATAAGGGCAATAATATAACGTAACTGCCACTATAATTTGATAGAGGGTTAAAATTTTCGATATCTAATTCATAATGGAAAATTAGCCATGGAACTTTTGGAAATTAAACGTTTTTCATTAAGAAGCATGATTTAATGCAAAAAAATAATCGAATCGTAAAATCAAACTTTCAGCACTTACCGCAAGTATTTATTAATACATAATAAAGTAACCAACGCACTAAAATAATAATTAGTGAGAACAATAAAATTTATGTTGCCATAGAAATTATGTTAAATTAAAATTAATCCCTGGGTGTATCAATTAATAATCGAAAGTCTTAAAACATTTTATAGAAATCATTTATGGTAAATATTCGTGTTTGCCACCTCACCCCTTCAAATTTATGATTTTCATACGAGAGATCTATACGTTATTTTGCGGTGAATATGAATCTGCAAAAAAATAGTAGAATTTTGTTAAAGTCTGAGCGGATATGAACAAATTGAATTACATTTGATTCAATTAATTAAGATTCAATTAATGTTTTATTAGAGCTAATCAACTATGAATAGATGAAATTAAATGAAATTTCATACAAATATGTTTAATGAATATTGAAGAATTTGAAAGAAAATCGTTGCATTTATCGCAGCGAAATGAAAAATTTAAATCAAAGTCAAAACACATTAATGAAGTTTTTAATAAATTAGTTACTTTTACATTCATTTCATAATATATGATAAGTATTTAAATATATTTAAAATGTTAAGTACATTTTTATAAAGTTTATAGAATGCTAAAATAATTACTTTGTAAATTTACATTGAAAATTTGTAAAACGTTTTATATATGTTAGAAGAGGGATAGAAAAACACTGCACCAATATAATTGTATGAAAAAAATATATATATATAGACTCATGAATCGTATATTTTGGGGACGCACTCTCAATTTCATCCACAAGTTACACTACTGAAAATTATATAATGTTGTAAATTTTTAATTTTAGTGGAAATTTTGAAATTCACCACGGGGAGCGTTTTTAAAATTACTGTTTCATATGTAACTATTTTGAGGGCGTCCTGGAAATTGCAAAAAATTTTCAAAATGTACATCACATATCTTTTGAAATCCGCAGAATATACGTTTTATATCCATATATGTATATATATGTATATATATTTATTAAATAAGTTTCGAAATATTAGAAATGGTCCTGACACTTTACCGTCACAACGGAACTGTCACGTAACTCTTTTTCTGCAACATTTGAAAACCGTTTACGTGACATTCAAATCGATCATTTTAACACTTCGAAAACATTTAAATGACGCTTTCAAAGTGCTGAATACATTTTTATAAAACCTCTTAAAAAAAAATAAAAAAAAACGAAGAAAAAGAAAGAAAAAATAAATACCTTAAACAACATTTTTAATACCTTCGGCTCCGTTGGGTTATTGTTCAAATATCTACCCTTTTACATCTCCCTTTTACGCTCATATTATTTCAAGTTTAAGATTCTTAGCGCCATAATTTTTAAAAGGACTTTCCTCTTATTGTAACGAACAATTGAACTGGCTGCGGAATAAAACAAAAACGAATATCATCGTAAAATCCCCTCCCCCCTTCCCGGGCAAATGATACACACGTCAAATCTCCTTCTCTTTCACTTTGCCGAGCTTTCCCCAACCTGAATATTCAACCCTTAAAAACTTTCACGATCTATCACCGCGCTCCGTTGCGCCAAAAATTGCATATACGTGTAAATTTTCAAATGATTACGCCGATAAATTCCCCACCGGCTGAAAATACGAGTGCAGCTATCTTTAAGACTCAAACAAATCAAATCGAAGGGATTTGAGTGTGGGAATAAATTTTCAACACGCGCGTTTAACGGAGATCTTCACTTGGTTAGACAGTTCCGGCTATCTCGATCAAAATAAATCCCGCAGCTTTTTCATCCCAACAAATACGTGTCATCGTCAATTCTACCGTCATCATCGAATCATTTTTTTAATCACCGCCAACCATCGAGGCCGCAAGGATTTTCCGCCCGCTTAAACTTCAACGCCAATCGTTATTCTATTAACCACACTGAGAAATAGAATATATTAATTTTTCGTATATAGTTAGGAAACAGAGACTATACGGAAAGTATAACAAAATTTCAAATACACTGAGAGAAATAGATAGTTAAAAGCACCATCTAGCAGCATTTAACCTTATAGAACTAATTGATGTGTTTAAAGGTTTATGTACTTAAGTTCGGTTTTTAATTCATTATACTTTGTATTAGCAGGCTATTATTTTATTGACAGTTTAATTTACTATCCAGATGGTTCGAAAAATTATCCAGATAGTAGTGTGCTCTACTATCCACAGATATTAAAGTTTACTATCACAGATATTCAGAAAAACTATCTAGATCATTATTTTAACTATCTATTTCTCTCAGTGTAATATGTATGAAAGCTTAGCATTAAGTACGCGAAAAGGAAACATAATTATATAAAGTAGTGTAATATATGTGCTAAGTTTTCATATATTTAATTTGAAAATTTCTTATACACTACATATAGTTTCAATTTCCTAATTATATACGAAAATTTAACATATTTTTTTTCTCAGTGCAAGATTTAGGGCCGAGGACACGGGCGGGAAATGTAGCCCCGGTGGTTGAGAAGGAAGGACATATGAAGATATGGAAGGAGAAAGAGAGAAGGAAAGAGGTGGAAAAAATTGAAAGTTGGAAAAAAAGGAAGGAATTGGGGAAATACAAGCGCGAGGTTGCGCGGAGTTGATCCGGACGCTTTGCCATAGGTTACGAGCAGTTATTTGAGAAAAGATCGCCTTTGGTTTGTACCATCGGCGCGAAGGTGAACGGTGCGCTGGTGAAAGGGAAGGAGGCAGGACAAAGGAAACCGTGATAAGGAGAAAAAGAGCGGGGAAAAGTGGTTTAAGGACGGGGACGTTCGGAGTTTGAAAGTGGAAGTAAAAATGAGAGGAGGAGACGGAGGAAGAAGAGGAAGAGGAGGAGAATGAGGAGGAGGATGGAGAGGATGAGGGATAAGACGAAGATGAAGTGTGGGAGGAAGATGCGGCTGAAAAGGGACCAGATTCACGAATACCTACGTAGCGCGAGTCACGTACGTACTACCGGTACAGATTATGCAAACGGCAGCCAATTCGATTGAAGTGCACCGCAAATAACCGCAGTTTTACCCATTCGACTAAATGCGAGCCATTTATACCGAGAACGATTCATTAGAATATCGTACGTATGTATGCTTCTTTCGCGTAACCTTGTGGTGATTGTGAAATGGGAGCACTAAAATGTTGGCGCATTTATCTCGCGGCCCTCTTGTTGGCTTTAAGTCGCTCATCTTCCAAAAGTCATAAGGAACTCTATTGATAAAAATTCGGCTATTGATTTTTTACCAGCGGCGAAATTATTTGACCGCGTATGCGACCCGGCTTTTTCGGCCGCGCGGAAATAACGCGGCAAGTTTCGACGCTCGCGATGTCGCTTTTTGTAACGACTTTTTTCATTCGACTTGTTTGCCGTATTTTTAATTAAATCATGTGATTTGGGGCACATTTTCGGGACACCCCACCCCACCCCACTCCGGATCTGTACTTCTGGCGCATGGATTCGGCGTGTTTTTTCGCGCTGATTACAAATGTGCAAAAAAAATTCGGCGCTTTCGAGCCGTTCAAAAAATAATGGCCAATAATTGGTTAAAAAAAAGCCGTGTTTTGCGCGTATCGTAATCGGTGCGAAAAAAAAAGACGAAAACCATGTGTCGCAGTATCGAATTGGGTGGGGGTGGGGGGATTCCACTCCAGGGGTGTTAGTTTAGATTTGAGAACTTTAAAGATGAGATCTACATTAGGAAAAAATAATAACAATATTCACTATATGCATAGTTAATTTCCGTGAATACTATAAAATTTTAGTTCCAGTTACCAGATTTTTTGTTAAATAACCATAATGTGGTTAATTCAACCATTATTCTAGTTATCACAAAAATTGACCAAGGGAGAAATTTTTCAATGTATGTGTATTTTTTAAATTTATTTCACTTATATTTATAATTATTTATTAATCTTACATGAAAATCTTTTTTTTTCGTTATTTCTTGCAAAGGTTTTCTAAAAACAATTTTATTATAATATACGATATTATTACTTTAATTGTTTATTTATCTTTTTACTTAAATCTTAACTTAAAACGTAACAAGATAACGATTAATTTTCAAGAATCCGTATCGTACGTAATTTTTAAAATTTTATGAAATAATAATGCAATATCGTTTCATTTAATGACATATTAAACCAATTATTTTCATGCATATATTAGCAAAGTCCAATGGAAATGCATATATTGTGGATTTTTAGCTAACAATGCAATTCATTTATCATCGATAGTTCGATGAGGTCCAAGTGACTCGAATTTATATGGCAGCGGGATATTAAAAAAAATGTGCTTACTAATACTGCAAAATGTCCAAAAAGTCACACACATCACGTTTTGGTTCCTTTATTACAGTTATATTTGCGAAGGAAAAAAATGACTAACGGATCTACACAGGTAGAAAAGATTATTAAAAATTACTAACATTGTTAGTAAACTGGTTATATATTTGAAAATTTTGAGAAATGACTATCTTAAGTTAGCAAAACATACTAATTTGTTCAAAATTATTCTTACACGGAGAGAAAAGATTAATTTAATTTCTGACATTGTTGGTAAACTGGTCATATACTTGCAAGAATTGAAAAATTACTATCCTAAGTTAGTAAAAAGTGTCAGCTTTCTAAGAATCATTTTCAAAAAATTAATATGTTTTACTAACTTAAGATAGTAATTTTTCAAGATTTGCCAATATATAACCAGTTTACTAAGAATGTCAGTAAATTTTATTAATCTTTTCTCTCCGTGTAGGAAACTGACACTTTTTACTAACTTGTGATAGTAATTTTTTAACTTTTTCCAATATCAGACCAGTTTACTAGGCAACGTCAGTAATTTTTATTAATCCTTTTTCTCGTGCAATATTTAATATGATTTTCACAATCAATCCGACAGTTTAATATAATTACATTATAAGTGTTATTCTTAACACTGAAATTTTATTGAATGATAACCCGCGTGACTAAAATAAAACGACACAATCTCATCGCCAGAATATGTATGGTAAAAGTTATATTGAGTTTTCTATCGCGTAGCAGTATTTCCATTCGCATTAAAGATACATAAAAATATGTGGTGTCGTGTCCCATGCCATTATAGCTGCCTATAACTGACGTCACGTATTGTGATACATTTAAATAATGTCTATCGACTGTTATAATAGGATCTAAAACTGCACTATTATCCCAATAATCTTACGTCGCATTATATTGTAGTCATATTTCATTCTATTTCACCGTGATTAGCTCCTATTATTTCAACAAATCAATATCATTAGTTTAAGGTGTCAAATTAAAATCGGATTTGACCAAACGCATTTCATTTCCTCTAATCACGTAAACAGTGTGATATGGCAAAAAAAAGGAAGGGATTAAATAAATACAGTAAACTTTTTCATTTAAATTCCAATCTTTTCGATTGGAATTTAATTCGATCGATTTTATTTTTAGGGAAAAGAAGAAAAAAAAGGGAAGAAGAAGGAAGGAAGACATAATAATGTTTTTATTTACGTGAAATGAAATTCGGAAGAAAAAGTCCGGGAAATTTATCATCCAATTTCGATTACGATCAAACAAAATTTTTCTAATCTAACTTATAATAAAGTGTTAAAGTATAACAACACAATAAAGTGATGAAAACGTCCGGATTTTAGACGCGCGGACGGGAGTCGAGAAAATTGAGTCGGTCGGGAGTTGAAGGAATTTCGAGGCCTTTTATCTGTAAACAATTTTAGGTGCCCGGTTATTATGAATTTGATGCGTAAAAAAACTCTTATTCAGTTCTTTTTTCCCCCCCACCGCCGCCGCCTCCAGTTGCTTTACGGTCTATGTTTCTCGCCGTTCCGCTTACGAAATTTCCATAAGCTCAATTTTCTCATCGCCACCCTTCGTGGAACGTCTTAATGTGAATATTCACTTTCGGGGCGTGTAATCCACGGGGGACAAAAATTCATGGCTGATTCATCCTCACATTTATAGCCAAATGTCCGCTTCGAAAATAAATCCCCCCTGCCCAATCGCTTATTATGATAAGCTGATTACCAAAACTGTAACAATTGATTATCAATTTGTTGATAATTAAATCATTATTTATTGCATTCTATTTGCATTATAAATTGACATTTATCAGAATTATTAAAACGACATGATAAGCATATTCATGTACCGGGGAAAAATCAATATTTGTAATAACTACGCCGAGAATTAAACAACAAAATTATACAATAAAATATACCGTATGATTAATCGCTCGTGGGTAGGGTATGCGTTTAATTATGGTAGTATTTATTAATAAAGGTAGTTGAAATTGGAATGTTTATAATATAATTTATTGCAATCTCTAGTAAAAGTCAAACATGCATGTTTTAACAATTTGATGTAAGGAAATTAAAAATGCATATATTGTCATGTATGTTCTTCTTTAATCCATACGGCATTGATATAAAGTTTTAGTCATATATGCAAAAAAAGAAATTTATATGAATTTTTGCATTTTTTAATTTTATATATTATATTTTTAATTAATCATATACCACTGTATACCACCATGTATGGTTGATATATGGTAATAATTGATTTCAATATAATTACTCTTTCATATTCAACTAATTTGAGGACGTCCTTTTTAGGTTCTCAAAATATACTTTTAATATCCATATATACCTATGAAAAAATTTTATATAGGTGGCATATATGGCAACCTATATAATTTTTTTTCATGGGTATATCTGCGAGTTATTAAGAACATAGTAAATTATATTTTATAATTTTTCTCATGATAACGGTGGCAAGATGGAAAATAGAAAACTATAGTAGCTAGAAAAATTAGTTAAAATCAAAATTTCTGCTTACGATAACCAGATAGATTAGTTGGTTTTGGAACTACAATAATTTGGTTATATAAATGGAATATTTTCTCGAATCAATTTATTTAGTTGAAATAACAAAAAAGATCAATCATTTGAATTTTTTTTTTTTTTTTGGTTAAAACAACTGAAAATTAGTTTGAGATAAATTTTACAAGTTAAATTTATCACAAGTTGCAGGTAACCGGAAGTTAACATTCCTCTCAGTGCATATAATTATTATAATATGAGAAAAAGATTATTGATGCATTTGGAGGAAATTCATTATTAGTTTTAGTTTTTTGCCCCTAGAAACTGCAGCAATTTATAATCTTTTAAAACAGTATCATTTTTCAATGACACTCATACCAACTTGGCTTTTAACGTTCTTTAACAAATTTATGTTATATTAAAGTAGATGTAAGAGCGTATATGATTTCAGGCAGGTTTTCATATAACATGCTTCCTTGATAAATTTAAATGTTACGTATATTAGTTGTTACCTAAATGGCTCCTACGTATTGAATTTAAATAAACACAAATAATACGTCCAAAGTTTAAATTATGGAAATGTTACATTCAAGATATTTATCCTTTCAATTTTGTTACATTTTTTTGTTAGTTTAATACATTGCATATATTACTTTTCATTCATTTTTCGTTTGATATCACTTGCAATATTAACTCTGCTCACTTAATTTTATCAACTATTTCGTCGCATTCTTTGGGAAACATTTATTGATGGAAAATTGTTTATTAAAAACGTAACTTTGCAAATAATACAACAAGAAGCGTATGACATATTGCAACTTATACAACGTACACCAAGTGAACTTTAGCCTAGTTTCTGGCAACGAAAGTTTCGATGAAACTTATAAGTCACAGTGAGAAACATCATGTTAGTTAAAACTATTGAAAAAGTCAGTTATAATTTGATTTAAGTGTTAATTTCAGTCATTGAAATTTAATTTTTCAAATAGAAAAATCTGCCTGTAGCAACGAAATAATTTAATTAGGAAAACCTATTACTAACACTTTCGTTTCAAATAACTGAGAAATTCAGTGAATTTAACCGTCAAACATTATAACACTCTTTTTTTTTTGTCGACATTGTAACTCGTTATTTTAACTATAATGTGATAAAATATAATTTTAGCCCCATTGTTTTGCTTTTGGTTTAACGCAGTTTTGTGCTCCTCCAATTAAAAACTTTCGTTACAGCTACTAGAATAAAAAAAAAGAAAAGGTACAGTGATATAATTCGACGATTATTTTAATCGCAATATCATGTTTATTTTTAAAGTTACGAAATTCGTAACGCCAACAGTTGTTTTAATACTTGCTCGCATTTATTTTAATTTCATTTAAACGTGCCCGCGAAATATTAAATTTCTCGGTTATTAAAAATTGCTGCCGAAGAATCTAAATAGACGTAATAATCCGGAATTATGCAAGTTTCATTATCTAAAAGCAAAACTAACAAGTTTCAACTGGTTTGCTTTTTCATGCTGGAAATACTGGAAAATCCCTAATTTTAGATATATAAGTGTACCTTATTTTAATCTTATCAGCTTCATGCTAAACTAGACAGATTTGATATTCAAAACATTTTAATATATATAATTTATACTGAATTTAATCAACTGCTCTGCACGCCACACAATTTTAAATGCAAAATTGTATTTTGCTAGATGTTGGAAAGCGTTCCGGCATGAAACTAAATGTGTATCAAAAATTTTATTGAACATTTCACAGGAAAAAGATAATCTGCTTAACTTTTGGTACAATTTTGCATCGCGAGATATCGCTAATTATCTGACGAAAGTTAAGTACAATTTGTTATTCAATATTCCTAAAAAGAATAGAAGCTTTTCTGTAAAAAGTTGAGAAAAAAAAGAATAATAATATTTCATTAAACATTGGCAATTGTCCAATTAGAGAATACACTGAAAAAAAAGATCCACTTACATTTACCTAATTTTTAGTTAACATAACCATAATATGGTTAATTCAACTAGAATTCTAGTACACTGAGAAAAATGAAATAGTATATTTATCAATAAATTCTGGGGTATTGAACCTATATGTACTCTGTAGGTGTAACTGTAATAATTTATGGAAAAACTAAGTATATGTAATGCATACAGTTCTAT
>JABFPN010006140.1:0-12004 GCA_022817305.1 Leptoteleia sp. ZL-2020
AGTTTTTTTTTTTTTTTTTTTTTTTTTTTTGGAAAAGTGCACTGCACTATTTTCCTCGGGATCAGTCCGCCCCAACCTGGGTGGCAAAAAAAAAGGTATAATAATAATGGCAATAAATTGCGCCTTAACGATTCGGTCGTGCTCGGTGGCGCGATTAATTGAATAAGCGTTTTTTTTTCTTTTTCTTTCTTTTTTTTTTATTAGCAGTCAAACGCGGTATGGATCGACGTTTTGCGTTCGAGTTGTAAGTGGTTGTTTGCCCGTGGAAAGAATTTATGTCCGAATACACATGGGACACTAATATGTAGGGCATGATAGTCGATAAAGCATCGCCCATACACAGAAACATTAATTTAGTACGATTTGAGCGAAGGTCGCGCACGATTTATCGGCATAGATTTCGCTCAAATGTTGCATGCTCTTTTTCCCTCCCCTTTCTTTTCGTTTCTTTTATTTTTTTTTCTCTTTCTTTTTTCCTTGGTTTCTTCTTCTTTTTTTTTCGTGGTCTGTTCCTCGTCGCGCTCGCGCGACACCAAAGTGGTGTATGACTGAAATTATGCCTCTCAGTCTATTAAGATGATTGAAGTGGAAATTACGGTCACATCAATTATATAAAGTACTGAAAATCAATATAAATACAGCGCGCGATTATTCAATTTTTGTCACACGGGAATATACCTTTTGGTTGCACTATTAGGTTGTATGTATTGCGAGGGGGAGGGGGGAGTCAATGGTGGGTCTTTTCGGGGTGTTTTTGGTAGCTTGTTAAGGATTTGAAAAGATTATTTTTGGTACACTTTGAGGATTCGCGAGATACTGCCCTTTTTTATTCGTTTTAGATTTATGGTTATTAAAAGGTTTGGTATAGTTGAAATTTTTGTTTATTTTTTTTTGAAATTTATAAATAGTGATTAAAAGTACCCCAGAAAGTACCGTATTTAGGGTTGGAAAGTATAGTTTTACAACATGAAGAGGAAAGATGTACTAAAAATTAATGGAGTTAGTAAATTAGTCATATAGTTGAAGAAATTGAAAAATTACTATCAAAAAGAAAATTAGCAAAACATTATTCTAGTGAAAATGAAATATATATAGCCATATATGTTTTTTCTTACTTTATGTATGACCCATATATGACCACGTATGGTTGATATATGGTAATAATTGGTTTGAATATGAGGAAATGATTAAAAGCATACATGGCTAGAATATTATATCAATTATTGCCATATATTGACCATGCATATCCATACATGGCCATATATGTATTAGTTGTCAACATGTTGGTACTTTTTACTAACTTGAGATAGTAATTTGTTAACTTATTCCAGCAAATGAATTCTATTTGTTTAATCTTTACTTAATTTTATTGATAACTAGAATTCTAATTGAATTACCATATTATTATGGTTATTTTAACTAAAAATTCCTTTTTTTATTCTGGTTAGTAACTGCAACTAAAATTTTATAGTTCTCACGATAATTAACTATATGCATATTGTTAATATCACTATACCCAATTCTCACTATTCTCTGCCTTTTAATATTTTTCTTTTCTCAGGGAATACTTTTTATTTCATTTTTGTTTAAATTTTGTATTAAATTATTCCACAACGAACGCGTTATGATTGTGTTACAAATAAGTATTAATTAAAGTTAGATCAACGGTATTCGTATGGTTGCTTTCTGTGGTCCATGTATATTTACAACAGTCATGAAAACAGGTCAAGTGTACCGTTCGCAAAACAAAGGGAGTAGAAGATTTTAACATTCGTTGTGCTTTATTATCAAGTAACATATTAAGATTCCGCTGGGCCGCGTTGAAAGTAATTGAATCGCTCAATATTTATATGATATTCGCAAACACTGACAACGTTGACGTTAAACTTTTCCAACAAATTGCTTTGTTCACTTCTGAGAGGTGTCACACTTTATAAGACTGATAAAACCATTGTAAACAGCTTGCAAGTATCTTCAAAAGGCATGTGTGTGTTCATTTATTAATATCGGCGAAATATTTGAGAAGTTGAAAGATTGTGTGATAAGATACAAGAAACTTAGTAAAAATGAAACATATATGGTCCATATATGGTCTATATATGGTTCATATTTGTTTTGAGAATTTCATATAAAGAAATAAAAAATTCATATGTGGACATATATGTTTTTCATTAATCCATATATGACCATATATGGTCCATATATAGTCCATATATGTTTTAACTATTTCATAGAAGGAAATAAAAAATTCATATAAGGACATATATGTTTTTCTTTAATCCATATATGGCCATATATGGTCCATATATGGCATTGGTTTGCATATATGCCATTGTTTTCCATATAAAGAAATTATTAAATGCATATATTATATCAATTATTGCCATATATCGACCATGTATGGCCATATATGTGAATGTAAATAAAAATATAATTGAAATTAATTTACAGTATATACTTACGAAAAGTATAGTTTAATTTGTTATAGATTCTATTCATACTATATTAAGTATTCGGCAAAAATCTAACATTAATATCTATGAAATGCACGCCAACAATTTTGTCCAGGAATTTTACCAGTTCAACTGGAATTTCGCGTGAATTTTAACTATTTGTTTTTATTAACAGTATAAAAATATGTTTAATAAAAAAAGTTTTCGCTGTATCATCTAATGCTAATTAAATAAATTAATATAAACTTATTTATTCATGAATAATTGTTAATTTTAATGTATCGCACTTAAAAGTCGCGAATTATCTAAAAGTGCTGCATTTTTTATTAATATTTAATATTCACTTTTTTAGTGATAAGTCGAGATAAATTTACACCACGAAGAGAAAAAGAAAAGTTCATAAATATAGTTATAATTTATTAATAATACATGTCGCATTTTTTTGCCATTTATCGAGGAATTATTTGGAAATAAAAAGTCTGAACTGCTTTCACGTTTCTGACTAAATATTAGCTTGTACTACTGAATATGAGTCAGTTACTGTGACTCCATTTGTTTCAATTCGAACTTGTGTATATACTCCGTATAAAATTCAGTGTAATATAAAGCACTTTCATTGTTCTAAATAATACATGAATAGAAATAATTTATATTTTCATATAATAATACATATATATTAAATATTAAATAATATAAAGAAATGTCAAATAATAAAAAAGGGAATAAAAGAAAGTTAAATAATTTAAATTAACTGTTAATTATTATTTTATATATACAATATGTATTAATTAAATTTATTTATCTTCTATTTCAACGAAAGTCTGTAGATGATGTAAAAATACCATAATTTTTTTTTATTTCTATTATAATTTACAACGGTTCACATATATTAATACTTTGCTATTAAAGAGCATTATTTAATAATGTTTTGCAACATTTTTCGTGACTGCATAATAGCGAAAATTTTCTAATTTACCCGGATAATTGTGCGCGCCAAAGAAAGAAAGAAAGAAGGAAAGAAAAAAAAAAGGAAGTAATTTAACAAGATTGTACTCATTTCAGCAAAGTAGATGACGCGATATACGAAAGATAACGCGGTTAAAATAAAAGTAAATACAAATTGCAATTGTAAAATAATGATTCGTTAGTTGTTAAGTAATAGAGGGTGCGCGTGAAATATTCAAGTTTTTTTTCCTTTTATCAAAAGAAGTGGATAATCCGTTATTGTAATTTTTAATCCCGTCCTTCGCGCCTTCGATTTGCCAATAGATATTGCAATTTCATAAACTCTTTCGTCTCGGTGTATTTATACGAAATTTTGTTTGAACATAAGTATTAATTATTTGTTAGACGGCGTCACAATTATTCCTAACGTATAAACAATTGCCTTGACCTTAATTAATTCGTATAGTATGAAACATTCTGTAAAACATTTATATATATATATAAACATATCAAGTGGTGATTTTGGGACTGCGCCTTATTTGGGAGACTAGGTACGTGTTGGATATTCAAATTTCGGAATTAATTTTGAAATTAAGGAGGGAAATTTGAAATTGAGTGTTTCAACTATGTTATAAAATTTTAAAAACTAACTAAACTAACTTTTGCAAATTTGTTAAAAAATTAATGAAACAAACATTGCTGGGCCCCAGGTACGTAACTTCAGAAATAGCAGTGTTATTTTCGGGACAGTCCTCAAAATTGCAAAATGTCCTCAAACCTGCTAGTTAACAAGAGAAAAAAATGGCGATATGGTCTCAAAATTGCTGTTTGACAAATATATATATATATAAACATAATTTCCTGTACACTGTATAAAATAATTATTTTTATTTCTTATTTAAATCAACATTTTAAATGCCAATGTAAAGTTACACTTTGCCGCGGATCGTTACACATATTGCACACGTGCACGCCAAAGTGCACCAAGAAAAATAAATAGCATATTTAGCAATAAATCCTGGAATACTGAACCTATACGTTCTTTGTATGTGTATCACTTATAATTTTTGGGAATGTTTTCTATACACATTGTATAGTATTCTATGTTTATAGAACTGTATGCATTACACATATTTAGTTTTTCCATAAATTATTACAGTTACACCTACAGAGTACATATAGGTTCAATACCCCAGAATTTATTGATAAATATACTATTTCATTTTTCTCAGTGTGGGCGCCGCGATTACAGTATGTTGATAATTTTTGGTTCAATTAATAAGCACTCCACTTTTGATATAAAAATTAAACGGAGATCAATCGGCGATAAAAGTAACTCTTACTTTTCATTCCCCATTTCATTATAAACTTCAACGTTATTAGATTTGCAATGAATCGGTTCGCGGAATTAATTCGATTTCATTTGATGGATTAGAAATTAAATTTTATGGCCAATACGGTTTTTTTTTTTTTTTTTGGTTGGTAAAGTATTTGATTATTGTGTTTGAATTAATTTAGGATTTTTTCAACAACGATCTATTGCTTCGACTGCATAATTGGGACCGATTCCTTAAATTTTGTGCAAATTTATTTGGCGAAGAAAAAAAAAAAAAAGAACGGGCGGCGGAACCCAATAAATAATTCAAATCCAAACGGAAAGGAATTCGAAAACAACCGCGTGATATCTTGTTAGAAGTGCGGTAAATCATTTGGAAAGTGTAATGCGATAGCGCATTCCAATATAATTCAGTCGGACGCTATGGTCCAAGATAACTTGCAAAGTTTTCGCGAAATATAGCGCAATGATGTATGCAAGTAACGTTTGGCGTTATTTATTTTGCAAAAAAAAAAGAAAAAAATGACCGAATTGTACGACCAAGGGCGAATAAAACAATTTTTTTGAATAGAATGGCATTTATGACAAAATGCTGTATTAATCACTCGATTGAAATACATATATGTTTCTTTTTAATCTATATATGGCCATACATGGATATACATGGTCGATATATGGCAATAATTGATGTACTATTGGTAGCCATATATGCTTTTAATAATTTCCTTATATTGAAATCAATTATTGCCATATATCGACCATATATGGTCCATATATGGCATTAAATGATTTCCATGTAAGGAAATTATTAAGAGCATATATGGCTAGAGTATTATATCAATTATTGCTATATATGGACCATATATATCCATATATGAACCACATATACATTCATATATGGTCATATATGGATTAAAGAAAACCATATATATGTCAATATATGAATTTTTAATTTCTTTGTATGAAATTGTTAAAACATATATGGACCATATATCGACCATATATGGCCATATATGTGTTAAAGTAAAACATATATATGTCCATATATGAATTTTTTATATTTACCTACTATATTATTATATTTACATAATATATTTATTACTATAACTACTATTATTTATTGCAGAAATAATTACCTTTCCAATATATAAATTGGTATAAAAATTGTAATTTGTGATACTCCTATTTTTTCAGTGAAAGACAAACAGTTTCAGTCATTTATTCTTTCTTATCTGATAAAACAATAAATTTTTAATTGAACAATTCAAAATAACCCCGACGACGCTATTTTTAAATGGGCGACATGATTTCTTAATTCTTGCAAAAATGCTCATAAATTATTATCAGTCGCGCCACCATTGGCCCACATTCCGCGGAGAAATGTGGGCCAAATACGGTTTTCGCAAAACGACGAATATAATGTTATTGTGGATGCTTTAGTGCGTCTTGAATTATACTTCTTTCGCGGGCGAGCTCCTACGTACGAACTCGCACGCAAATTTATACACACAAGCCGAAATAAGACATCAAAAATAAATTTCCTCCCTTTTTTATTTTTTTGCAAACTTCATTCTACCGTTAATTTTCGTTTCAAACAAACGCGCCATTAAAATCCGACGATTAAAACCCTTGCACTTTGATATTCCGCCTCATTTTTGTAAACTATTTTTTCAATAGAATTTCTTTTTCTTCAGTTAATTTTAATTTTAATTTTTTTTTCTTACCCACTTGTAATTGGTGCGAATTAAATGAAAGAAGAAAAAAAAGTGTTTCGAGGTTTAGATTTTCAATAAAAAATAATCGTAAAATACTTTTTTGTGTTATTTAAAAAAAAATAAAGAATTGGATAGATTAAAGAAGGATTGATATGAATTTCGTAGGGGTATTGTAATACAAAAGACGTGGCTTAACGTAATAACGAATTTGAACTTGCCAGTTGGAATTCGCGGGGACAACAATATTTACCGGAGACCGCGAAAACACGCGCTTCAGTGCTCGGTTCATGTCCTACTTACGGTATTGAACTGTGTTCCAGGATGTTTGACGACTATGCTTTGATTTTAACGTTTGAATTTAATTTTTATTGAATAAGATTTTTATCAACTTTTCAATGCCGTGACAATTTTGATTTTCTCGTCTGCTGGTCGTGGTTTCCTCTTTGTGTACATCGAGAGAAAAGATAATGATAAAATTGAAAACAATTTCTGTTAATTTAAAGATATCTATGAAAAGTGACAATTTTTACCATTGAAAGATAGAGGAAATGATAATGATAATGGCAATTTTTAGTATTTTAACTGTTTTATGTAAGGAAATAAAACGTTCATATATGAGCATATATGGTTTTCATTAATCCATACATGGGTCATGTATGGCCCATATATGTTTTTCATTAATCCATATATGGATCATATATGATCCATATATATTTTAACTATTTCATATAAAGGAATAAAATATTCATATATGGACATATATGCTTTTCCTTAATCCATATATGGTCCATATATGTTTTAACTATTTCATACAAGGAAATAAAAAATTCATATATAGACATATATGTTTTACCTTAATCCATATATGGCCATATATGGTCGAAAGTAATTATTTTCTATATAATATATAAATATATATAAGCAAAAGAAAAGAAAAATTAAAATAATTTTGTTTACAAATTATAACATGTTGTAATGTACAAATTTTTTTCTTTGGAAGTGTGCAGATGAATAAATAACATAATTATTTTTAATACAATTTTGATGAATATTCAAGGATAATTTGTGATACACGTTAACGATACTTTTCTAACTGTTAATTACAACGGAAATTACGAGCAAATATTTTATATAAATAAATATCTTTAATGAAATATCCTTGCACGCTGCGGGATTTAATTGATTTATATTTTACGTAAATGATTTACATAATTAAAGAAAGCTTACATATATCAATGAAAGCTTATAGAAGTAACTTGAAAATTAATTATCAGAATTATATAATAAAGTTCGAACTTTCCCTTTATTATAATGATCCGCACTTTCAGTTGATTAGAATAACGTTAATTAAAAAAGAGAAATGTGTCCTCTGAATGTAATTTTGTTACAACAAAAATTTAGCGGGAAATTTAAAAATTCAAAATTATTCAGTATTCGTACATTTTCATCGATTTCGCATGAAATTTTAAGGGGGTTGGATTATGAAACGACAAAACAAAAATAATGTGATAAATATAACCTTTTATGCTGATTTCAATGCAGACATTCTTTATATGCAAAATTGAATTTAAAATGTAATTGTTGCATTTCCAAAACTGTGGTTACGTTATTGAAAAAGGAAAAAAGAATTAACATGTATTGTTAAATTTATTAAAATATCTATTTAGCTCAATGAAATTTCATATAAATTTAATATAATGAACCTAATATTTTTGTTAAAGTGGGCAAAAATGAATGGATAAATTAATTTGTTTAAAACATACTTTCATTATTTTTCCATCATAAATGTTTTTATTATTCCTTTTCCCCCCTATTTTATTTTCATTCTCCTTCTTTTACTCCACATGATTTTAGAAATAAAAAAAGATTTCAATAGTCAATAAAATGATATGTACTTCAAATGTCCAATCCATATACGTTTTGTTGTAAAGTTTAATAATTTTCGTACAAACTATTCTACTTCCTATAATCTTTAGCGTTTCAATTGTAGTAACATAAAATGAAAAGGTTTTTTTTTTATTTTCATTATTTTCTATTACATTCCGAGGTATATTCTTTTAAATTGTTTTTTAATCATATTACCAAGTTACGTATGATTCTAAAGTTTAATAGAAATGTGTTTAAAAAAGTATTAATTAATTTTGTTGCGAAACCGCAAAATGTTATACGTTTCATTTTAATTTGTTTGAATGAAAGTACAGTTTAATTTGGTGAATGAAAGTACAATTTATGGAATGTAAAAGTGAGTTAAATTTCAATACCAATACATTTCAAGCTCAAGAAAAAAAAAGTAACACAATACCAATCTATTTTCAGCTCCTTTTTTTTGCAGTCCTTTTTATAAGATACAATGAAGATTTTTTGGTATCTATTTTTTTTTCATACTCATAAAAATAGTCGAGGCAATCTAAATATTTCCTTTTTAAGGTAAAAGGACTCATCTCTTTGATCAAAATTATTAGATCAATTAGATTAATTTAATCATGCTGAATTGATTTTTATTATTTACTAAAAATGACTGTTAATGGTAATTTGGGTTTTTTTAAGTTGTAAATGTTAAAAATTATTAAAGTAATTTATTGCAATAGGGGGGATTTTATAGTTGTTGTGAATTGAAATGCAAAGACATGGCATATCATGTCAGTGTCCAAAAATTACTAGGGTAATTAATTGTTTACAAGCTCCTATGAAATCAGGAACATAACATTTAACTCCGAGTACATTAGAAACATATCTGGCTGCTGTCCAACATTATTGGAGCATAATAAGCTTATTCATATCAACCGAATGGATTCAATTTTAATTTATTAATTTATTTTACAATGAATATAAATTAGCCGCGTCATTGTGAAAGTACGATTGATTCAAATTTAGTCATAAAGAAATAAAAATAAAAAAACAGTGTATTTATTGGTGTTACAATTTTATGTTATCTTTAAATACTTTGTATATAAACTTTGTTATATATGATATATATGATAATGCAAATTCAAATATTTTATACCATATATATCGTACAATAAATAATATCCCAGTAAAAATAATACATATATGATCTCATATGTGGTTCATATATGTTTCAACAATTATATAAGGAAATAGAAAATTCATATATGAACACATATTCCAGCCATATATGCATTTAATATATGTGATTTTTTTATTTCCTTATATGGAATTGTGAAAACATATATGGATCATATATAATTCATTGAAATTTCGACGTAAATGTTCTGAAACGAGTGACGATATAAAACACCAAAGGCGTAACAAATGCAGATTACAATTACAGATAGTAATTTATATTACATGCAAAGTAATTTAAATGAGCTTATTAATGTATTGGCGCGATTCAATTAAATTGTGACATTCGGAGATATTCGACAGTTTCTAAGCAAACCGTCCCCCACGAGCAATAAATAATACTCAATTTCACGCGAAATTTGATTTGGGTTCTATCAGTGAAATATTTAGTTCTAATTGGCTCCTAATTAAGTTACAATTCTGGTAATTGAAGATGGCACGTCGAATCAAGTTTGATATTGGACGCTTTCATCTTTGGATTTGGCAATTGCTTTGTTGCAATTTAAATTATAATATATCCTAGCAAAACTGAAATGTATATGGTCCATATATTATATGGATCCATATATACATAGCTTCACATAAGGAAATAAAACATCCATGTATGGACATATATGTTTTTCCTTAATCCATGTGTGGCCATATATACAGAATATATCAATTACTGCCATATATGGACTATATATGGTCATATATGGTCATATATGGATTAAGGAAAAACATAATATGTCCATATATGAATTTTTTCTTTCCTTATGTGAAATTGTTGAAACATATATGGACTATATATGGTCGATATATGAATTAAGAGAAAGTTTATATATGAACTTTTTATTTCCTTATGTGAAATTGTTGAAATATATATATATATATATAGACCATATATGGACCATATATGATCGATATATGAATTAAGAAAAAGTTCATATATGAATTTTTCTTTCCTTATGTGAAATTGTTGAAACATATATGGACCATATATGGACTATATATGGTCGATATATGAATTAAGAGAAAGTTTATATATGAACTTTTTATTTCCTTATGTGAAATTGTTAAGCCATATATGGACTATACATGAACCATATATGTTTCATTTTTTCTGGGGGAAAATTTCTCTCGTTATGCAAATTTTAGTGACAAATAAATAAACGAAAGGGCGTTTAAAATGTAAACTTTTCGAGGTGAAATTGCTTCTTTTATTAAACGCGCGTAAAGAGCGGACGAAGTTCTATATATGGATTTTAATAATACCACTGGTATCAATTAATTGCAATTCTTTTAAATTAAATTATTAATTAATGGCCGGCATCGCGAATCGATACTTTTTGTTGGCTAGAAACAACAACTCGCCAGATAGTTTTCAAACGCAATAATTTAAATAGCAGTTCGAATTATTAAATCAATGACAATGCCAGTTGCCTGTAAAGCCCGTTGTATTTGTATTTAAATACACAACGCGAGCATAGATTATTAATTCTCCCGCGGGCCATTGTGTTAGAGCGCAACTGCGCGATGTATCGATGATTTTAAATGAAAATCTTGACATTTTCAGCGCATCTTTTGTTTTGCAAGTGTACCGTTGCACATTGGTTGCATAAATAAATTGGACAATAAACAATCTTGTGCCAATGATCTTTTGGTTTCAAGGAATAATTAAAAGTTTGAAATAAAAAATTAAATATCTTTTTCTTATTTTGACTTCAGGGAATTTTTTTTATAATAATGTTACTTATATTATTTTATTATTATTATTTTTATTGTTCAATAAAAAGTAGTTAAATATATTATTATAATATTAATAACAAATATATTTCTATATATATTTAAATATAAATGTTTTTTTATCAAAAATAAAAAGAAATTATAAAACATATAATAAAATTTTTTTATATTTTTTAAATAAATATGAAGAATACAGCTGGAGGTAATAAAAAGAAAAGTTTCTGATTTAATGAAACGAAAAGTACTCTTTATTATTATTATTATTATTTCATTCAAAAGTTATTATTGGTGTGGAAAAATCAGTTTGGGCCACAATTTCGATCAATGCTGATTTTTTGCTTGAATTATAATATTAATGGAAAACGAAGATTAACGCGCGAGATTATCTCTTGGCTTTGTTTCTTTTGGTTCTAATATTGCAAATGCACCTCATTGGGGATGATAAAAGTGATTCCAGTAAATTAGACTGCGTTAATAGATAAGTTATAAGTAAATTTTGCTCCTCATTAATCATGCATTCAAATGTCAAAATTATATTTATTCAAGGATTTAAAATATTTTGAAAAAGGATTATATACACTGAGAAAAAAATTATAATAAAAATTACAATACCTTCTGACGTTGGAGGGATATTGTCTACAGTGTCTGCTTTTTTACCATACCATTGCAGTAAAATTTTATGTATGACATAGTAAAATTTTTTATATGATCTTGTAAAGCTGCCACGATTTATGGTAATTATTACT
>JABFPN010006141.1:0-12004 GCA_022817305.1 Leptoteleia sp. ZL-2020
GCTCCAGTATTTATGGGCCAGAATCTGGACAGTATCTTGTCAGATTTGACTAGGCCAGTTGAACTGGGCAAAGTCTGGCTAGTACCACTTTTGAACTGGACAAAATCTAGTCTAATTTTTACTTGGGACGTAAAGTAGTAGGGGTAATTAAATTTATATGAGAGCTGGAAATTTTTCAAAGTTCGTCAAAGGACTCGGGCTCTGTATCCGAGACTAAGATAACGCGAAAAGTCTGGTTCTTCAAAATCGTGTTTGAACATTGCCAAGCTTTCTGCGAGATTAAACGACGCCGTACTTTGATGTAATTCTTTTTAATTAAAGCGCCATGCGCAAACATATGTCCCGGCAATTACCTTTCCATAAATCTCGAAACCTTTATGAAGACGACACGTATGTAGATTCCACGTTTGAATTAATATCCGGAAAATACTACCGTTATTTCACCGCACAAGTATATTTATTCTTAATTTTTAATGCAACAATCAAACACTTTTGTGACTTATTGTAAATTAAAAATTATAAATAAAAAGTTAATATAAAAAAATTTCATTAAAATGCAGTAATTTTTAATAAATTAAATATAATGAGAATCTTATCTTACATTCTTATAAATGTTTCTTACAATTATACATCAATGGTTCATATATGGGCCATATATGTTTTATTTTTATTGTGGATATGTTTTTTATATCAAAAGGTTTGCTTTAAAATTTCAAGATTTAATTTCAATATATTATTTTTATGACATCAAAATGTTATAGTATTGCGATGACAAAGATTTGATTGATTGTTGCAACAAGATTAATAACATAGTCTTTCTGCGGCCAACTAATCAGTACGCATTACTAAACAAACGCTAGTCAATTTGTCAAATAATCAACCAGGCGTTTATTGGCAAATTGTAGATGACTTTGGATTTCCACAAATTAGAGGTAAAGGATATACCTTCAAATTGCGTGATATATTATGTAAACATTTGAGCATCACTTTGACGTGGTTTTGGTACCAATTTCATCGTTTGTCGCGGGTTGATTGTAAACTCGATCCATTCCCAAAAACTACTCTCTTAATTGATCAAGTCTCTGAAAGCAATCAAACAGTCTTGGCCATTAAACCCAGATTGTTCAAGTTTCAGGGCTTACCCCGTTGGAGAACAAAAACACTTTCAAAGCAGTCATTCCACTTATAAAAAGTTATTTTAAAATGTAGAAAAAAGAGCCTTCTTTTCAATAAGAATAATGACCATGTCTTTAAGACGTTATTTATTACTCAAGTTATTTTTTACTTATTTCAGATAAAATATGCCGACCAAATGTCTGCTTCCAGAACACGTAATGACCACTAAAATATTTCTATATTTTAAACATTTTAATAATAAATTCAAATAAGAAATAATCGGTTGAAAATCAAAGTCTATTGTCTGAAATAAATAATAATCAATAATTTTATCACGAAATTTGAATGGTACCCTTTTAAGTTGAATTATATAAAATTAGATGTTTTTATTGAAATAATCAAAAAGAAAGTTTTTCTTTCAATGAAATATTTGTTTTTAATTTATTGCACAGTTTTTGAACGCTTTCAATATGCGTTATTTGTTGCACAACAAATTATTAATGTTTTGTACGTTCCATGTAATGTAAAACATGTAAACTGTACAAATGACACACGTGTCGCATATGAATTAGATGCGTATCGCTTGTGATACACGTGTGGTTACGTAGTACACGAATCTAACCTGACGCATGACTAATAAACATCACGATTAACAGACTTTATGTCTAATTAAAATTGTGTATCATCAATAAATTTGGACAAGATATGGCAATAATTGATTTTCATATAAGGAAATGAATAAATGTATATGGCTTGAATATTACATTAATTATTGTCATATATCAACCATATATGGATTAAGAATAAACATATATGTCCACGTATGAATTTTATGAATCCATATATGAAATTATTAAAACATATATGGACAATACATATTTCATTTTTACTAGGGTATAATTTATCAAATTTACAATATTAAACACGAGTTTTTGCGAATTACAAAATTGTCCTTAATGTCAACTAAATTGGTACTTTCTCGTCACAAAAAAGTTAGAAACATTGTCAGGTTGTTCAAAGACATTGGCAACACACATGACAATTAACTTTAAAGAAGAAATCATCTAACAAAGCAATAATGTTTAACAATTTGTTCATCCTGTCAATTAATTATTGCGACTCAAGAAACCGAAAACAATTAAACCGGACGGTGAATTCAACGCAGCTTTTCGTAAAGCGTCACAAGGTCCAAAAAACGCCGACAGCAATTGCGCTGACGTTAAAAGCCCCGGGTGATTAACGCGAACATAAGTACCTGTCAAACGCACCGGTGTAATGCAGGCGTAATCGAACGAGCGGGCTCATTTTATTAAATACGTAATATACGCGATAAACTGTGCGCAGTTGCGCTACCCGTCGAGTATATTTCCTCGCCGCAACAATGTCCATTATTGTTCTTTACATGTCGTTATCATTAATATATGCACCAACGGCGGGTCAATATTTGACGCAATAAATTTTGCGGGTCGATTAATATTTAAAAACGTAGATACATATTTGTTTTATTCGGCGAAGATTTTTTATTTTGGCTCGGATACTTTTTATTCGCGTCCCACTTGTACGTGGAAAATTGCGGATAAACTCTGAAAATTGCTGCGACAAAAACACGGGGTGGAACAAAAAAAGCCAGATTAACTGTCGCGAATTTAGTCGAGGAAAATGTTGAATATTCCCAATGGTGAAATTTTTTTGGATTACATTACGTAATAAATTTTTTTTTATGCTTTTCCGGCTCTTCATGTAAACTGATAATGAAAGAAATTAATTTAAAAAGTGAGGGAAAAATTGTTGAATAGTTCAGTTAATTGAAAGCGATTCAAAATTAGTGGGAAAGTTTAAAGAATGTTAGATAGATGTAAGAACTTGTGTAAAGGTATCTTAACAATATAGGTATAAATTTAAAACAATTTTCAGAGATTTTCCAGAAATTCTTTAAAATAGTCGGAAATTGATTGACTGTTGGATTCGATTTTAGTTATATTTAACTAGAAAACGTTATCGCAGGATAATTTTACTACCCGAGTATTAAATTTGTGTGGCTTGATATTAATAATTCTATTAAACTTTCTTTAAAAATAGTATTTTTGAGTGCGATTCATTGATGAAAAAATTTCATTGAAATATTTTTTTCCTGACTTCATAGTAAAAATTATTAACAGAAAATTTTTTATTATTACTTTATATCTCCTCTAATCATAAATAATTGAGCTAAATAGTCATACTTTAAAACTAATTTGTTTCCTAAACATTAGATCTGATATTTCTCCTCGACCATAAATGTATGATTTATATTCGAATGTATTCTTCTAAAGGTCAATGTTATTTTGCCGGAGAGCTGCTCAAAAGTAAATTTGCATTGAAATAAATTTGATGAAACTGAACTTTTCGCATAAAGAAAAAAAATTATTCCCTAAATAACTAGTATAATTATTTTAACACGTTATAAATCAAACAAATAAGAGTTCTTTTCTTTGAAAATAGGTATATCTATTAAATATTGATTACTAAACTATTTTAAATTAGTACTTCTTATATATATGCAGATATTTATATTTAGAAATTTAATCTTGTAAACCGATTTTCTAACAGAGAGTAAGTTTATATACAGCTATTATTAAGTAATTATATTATATATAACATTTTTCCCCGCAGAATTGTACGTTAAATGCATTTTAGAATAAAACAAGAATTATTGTAGCATTCTAGCGTTGAGTTATCAGTGAAAGGAGTTTTGTTATTATTGACGCGCTAGTTTTATTTATACCGATGCGTTATGTTGGTAAATTTAACAACATAACTTGTATAACACTTACACTTTTTAAACGCAAATAAATTGACACAGGCTTTACAAAACACCCGACTAAATACAATGAGATTGTATGTTTTTACAACTGTAAACTCAGTTTCGTAAAGCACGTCATATTGAGTGCTGGCTTCCACGTCATTTATTAGAAAAGAATGGTATTGGTTATTTTTTACGTGGCAGCACTCGAGTTGGATGTGCATCAATTGTTATTGATCCAAAATAACGTTCTTCTTTAAGCATATATTTAATTATTCTACCTATTATTTAAATAATTCAACTAAATTTGATCGTGCATTTTATATCTCTCGTTCGCGTATCCTATATATACCACTATATTGCGATAATCGAATAATATATTTAGAGGAATTTATTAGTAGTTGGTCGTACAATTTATAATTAATTAAGGATATGCGTTCATTAAACATGGAGAATAAAGATTAATAAAAATTAAATATTGTTTCGTAAACTGGTCATATATAACAAATGATACAGTTTGAGAAAAAAACTGCCAGTTTTGTCAAGCTTTGATAGTACTGAAACCCTATAATAGCAAGGAATATACTTGGTACATTCTGAAAATATTCTGAATTCTGAAAATATAAAATATTCTGGCTCCAGGAATATTTCTGGTATAATCTTGGGTGATTTGTGGTTTTTTAATATTCTAGAAATGTACCACAAATATTTCTGGAGTCAATCAATATTTGACAAATATTTTTGGAATATTCTGGAATATTTCTTCTCTATCAGGGAAGCTATTAAAAATTTTCTCTGGTTGCAAAATAACTTAGAAAAATATTCGATCAAAGTAACTCTTTCAAGTTCCACTCGAAAACCCACCCAAAAAATGAGTCCCCGGCGTGTCCCGCCCTGAAATTGAACGACAAGTCGAAGCATCGTAATCCCGCGGCAAACAATATAATTGCTATATTATTATTGCTCTACCGCTAATGAAAAGTTAGTCATAGAGCGGGCGAGATGAATGGGACTTGGACGCGGTCCAACTCGGCTCGCCGTTATCATTTTGGCAGATCAGCAACTTTGTCGCAACTTGCCGTTATATTGTCGCCGAAACAAAAAGAAAAGGAAAAAAAAAACGTCATGTATCTTCCGAAACCTAGAATAGGACGCGTCCCTTGGCATCAAAGTGAGTGGCTCGTTTCCTTTTCTTCATCTCCGCGTGACGAGTAGTCGTCCCAGTTGACGAGCTACTTAGTCTTTATTTATCCGCTGTTTTGTTCATTTTCTTGTTGCCGAGGGATAAGAAACGAGTGTTGAATTCGGGGGACAATTAACGATAAGAGCGAGCCGAATTAGTGCGATCCACTCCCATGTAGAAAATATAACAGTTATCGGTTGGTAACGAATGGTCCCGAGCTTGGCATGATGGTAAAATTCAATCTTGGCCCAATTCTGGGCCGACCGTTGGCTAACCATTGGGTCATGGTTGGCCCAAGAGGTCAAAAGGTCATCTAACTTATGGTTAACAGTTATCAGTATACATTTTGCTTTTATATTCGATACAATTAACTTTAACTAAATTTATATTTTTGACATAGCGGTTGGTAGCCAATATTGGGCCGACCTTTGACCAATTTTGTACAGCCAACGGTTAGCACACGATTGGGCCACATGATAATGGTATTTTATACCGATCAGCAGCCGACGGCAACCCAACGGTTGCCAATCTAGAGCCAATATTGGGCCATTTGTTACATTTTACTTGGGCAGCGATTATATGACGCTGACTGATCGACGGGACACTTCGGAATCGTGTCATAAGCGCGCCCGAATATCAATCTTTTCTCGTGCGAAGGAGATACAGTTATCACTGGCGAATGATCGATGAAAAATTGTCAGCAACGTTTACGAGGCTACGATGGGCTGTACCGATCATTTATCTCTCCTGTCGTGTTTCGCCTTATTTATATTTGTTTATATTTAGATTTGCGGTGTATAATAAATGACATTATTTTTGATTAAATGCACCGGGAGAAGCGTGCTGTTGATATAAACATAATTTATGGAGATAGTAACGTGTTATAAAACACGCAACTATACGAAATAATGCATGCGCGCTCAGAAATATTTGCTCCGAGTACAGATGTATATTTTCAAAGTAATTGGACAGTTTTGGCAACTTTTTCTTATCGGGGTTAACATTTGAATTGCAGATTAGTAATTTTTTCAAGTGTATGTAATTAAAAATAATAAAAAATTCTTTGAAATACTAGCAAAATATTAATTCATAAAATTAATTGTCTTGTTATGTGGTGTAGTGATATTTGAGCGTGCTAAAAGTGATAGCTGCCATTGATCACGAAACGAAATTCTTAGGTTGAAACAAACTCTTCATCGATCACTCGTTTACGACTGTAACTGCCTACGAATCCTCGAATTGCAACCTGACGTATGAATATCCTTAATGTTCCCGTTGTTTGAGCAACAACCTGTAGATCCGAGTTCCCCAACTGCTGCTAATCGTTCCCGAAACAAATTAATTGGCCACCAAACTCCTCCTTCCCAAACGAACGTAATAAACGAACAATTTGTCTTCGATGCGAACGCGAACCTGCATACCTCCACGATGGCGTTTAAAGACTTTTCTTTACTTTTGAATTACGCAAGTTTTCTTTCAGACTTCAATTTTATCTCTAGTAGAAATGAAACATAAATGAAACATATAAGATCCATAAATGTTTTAACAATTTTAAGAAACAACAATATGGTCATATATGGTCAATGTATGGCAATATTTGATTTCTATATAAGGAATATATGGCTAGAATATTATATCAATTATTGTCATATAATAACCATATATGGACCATATAAGTTTTATTTTTACTAAGGATAAAATTAAAATGAATAGTACAGTTAGGAATAATCTTTGCTTAGATGACTGATACATTAGTGATCATGCATCCAAACTATTCTTAGTCAAAGTACATTGATTAATATAAGCAAATGCATTCTTTCCGTGTCAGATAATATTACCAGACAGTGCGAGTAATTGATATATCGTTCGCGTTTCGAGACTCGTGAAACTGCCAGCTTAGACTTGGCAAAAGCCTCTCATATCTTCAGTTAAATAATTGCCTCTTGAAATTATTTGTCAAGATATGAGCATTGTACTTTATTTCTCCCTTTATAAACGTCAATTTATATCATCCCAGAGATGATTTTCACAGCTAGGTAATTCGATTTCAATTAAAACGATTCATTTGATTTGCGCCAATTTTACACGGAGAAAATATATTCGAAAATTTAGTATTTACCTGGCAAAAGTGAAATGTACCTTAAAAACGTTACTTGGGTACTTAAATTTTTGAAAAGTTTTCTTCATTTATAGTTCTATTCATAGAAATGACTTGGAAATATTATAAAATGTGGGACAAATATTATAGAGTAAACTGACTAAACTTATATATCCGTATATAATTTTGCTATAAATTACAAAAGAATTTAATAATAAGTTGTTTTTATGTGCACATGAATTTTTTTACTTTTTCACATATATTCCAGGTTCGCGTTATAAATAATAATTTATTGAACATCTTTTTACCGCGTGTATAACCTGTTAAATGATTCCATTATGAATTTTTATTTGATACCTTTTATAGTACCCTTTATTGTAAGTTTTAACAAATTTATGATTTAAATTTTATAAATAACCAATCAGCTTTATTTTAACATAAATATATTTTAATCACTTATTATATTAATTATATAAGACTGTCGATTTCGTATAAATATAGTACAATTACTTTTGAATTTATTAATTTGGTTTACAGTTTAACCAAATGAAGTTGATTTCAGCAAAATAATTCTAGTGATTAATATTCAAGTCAAGCACACGTACAGTTAAATACACTGTAAAATATAAATACTTCATAGTCCACTTATTTGCTTTGAAGACCTTATAATAAGCTACATTATTTTCGTTTAATTAAATATGCGTCTTTTAAGAGCTCCTTAAAAAGTGTTATTTAAATATCTTAAGACAGATATGAATAGGTCCTCAACCTGATTTCAACAAGTTCTATTGATAAGTATAAAAAGATAGATTAGGAATAGGATACTTTACTTTTTGCACAATTTTATTGTTATAACACAAAAATAGTCTGTTATAATAAATTATCTACTATTAAAAGTATATAACTTTATAATTTATAACAATAAATAAATAAGTACAAATAATTTAAGCTTCACTTTTATATACTAATTGTATCACTTTTTCTGCATTAGTTTATATTTTAAGGTAACACAATTATCAAAATAATTTAATGTAATTATTGTTATTAAATGGATTTCTGCTGTCGCCCTTTCCAAAATTTTGATATTATTACTACTTAACTTAAAATGTTGTTACAAGTTAACTGCAATCTAATAAGAGTAAAACGATTACATTATGTTCCATTACATTGCACTATCTTTTCATTTCTTCATTATTTCCTTATTAGTATAGCTGCAATCAATTAATCAATAACCGATCGTATTTAATAATAATTTTATTAGTTTCCAATTTAAACAGAATATAATGCTTTTATTGTCATTTTAGAATTTAAAAATCTATAATTGGAACTGCTGTTAAAATCAGTTTGAAGGATTTAATGAAGATCTTAGCAAATAACCGATTGGTTGAATTGTAAGGTTTAATCTGAAATTCAGGTATCTTCAAGTGCGCGTACGCAAATAACCATTTGTTGGTCAGGTCGCAAGCACAACGCCCTTGATTTTAAGATAACTGTGTGTTGATAATAAATGTAATTTCTGGTAAAGTGAATTTAATCATGAAAAATATGCGATTAAATAAAATTTGACGATTACAGATTATTAAAATAAATTATATAAATTCAATAAAATTGTGCCAAAGTGATAAGAAATATTAGCAAATTGTAAAAAGTGTATAATATGGATATTAAATTATTATTATTAAAACTTTCACAAAATTTGAATGATTTTTATACTTTATAATAATCTATATATTTTTATCTTTAAGTATATCTTCCATCACTTTATATCAATTTCCGAAACTATTTTCAACGTAGTTCAGTATAGGGAACATTGAATTCGCAAAAAGATAAGACGAAAAAAAAAAAATATAATCGACCAACAGAGAGTTAATCGTGAAAAATCGAAGATGCTCGCTGAATTATCTTGATCCTTCAAAATCGTTACGTTAAGGGGGTGGGCCGCCGTTATCGTAAAATCGCGACGACGTGGCAAAATTCGTTCGTTCGAGCATTAAGTTCGCGACTATGGCGATAAAAAAATGAAAATGAAGAATAGTCAATCGGGGACAGATGGCGCTGCGAGCGTTACCGAGTCGGATCCGTACAATTGGATTGCACTGAGAAATTTTTATTTTACTGTCACGTAGCTATGATATGATTCGCAATATCCACGAAATTACTGGTACCAGTAAAATAAATTTGTATACATCGTAAAGTAAAATTTATACACTGTTACGTGAAAGTGTTCGCAATTATATAATCGTGTATATAAAAATTATTATAATAGTACAGTAATTGGGTAGATTTTTCCACGAGCCTAGATCGAGAAAAAAGTAGCAGTAAAATTGAACCTAACAATCTTTCTCAGTGTCCGAGACAATCTTGGTTTGAGAATGCGAATGTTATATTTATTGATTAGTGGTCGAGTTTCCGCGCAATTCATTAATTTGGACCAAATGAGTGGAGTGTTATCTTTTTTCCTCCTTTCTCCTATTTTGTTTAATATTAATGATAAGAGCTCGAACGTGAAAGTCATCTACATCAATCATGCCCGGAGCTAAATGCCCTCGGAAAATGGTGCGCCAAGGTCGTCTCTGCCGGAACCAAGCCGAATTCTAATTAGTAGTTCGCAAAAAAATTGCAGGGCCGTTTGAGAGTCACGGTAAAATGTACGCTCTCGCGGATTACGTAATGTATTCGTTATATAGGGAAAACCCAAAATTATAAACAATGAAAAAGAAAAGTAAATCAATACCATTTCTTTTCGTAACTTAGAACTTCTACTCGTTTGGGAATAAGCTTAATGAAAAAAAAAAAAAAAAAAAAAAATGGAATTATATAACCAAAAAAAAAAGTTTGATTACTATGAAGTGAAATATGAACTCTTTGCTAACTATTGTATAAATGACTTATATAAATTATTCTCAAATTTGCGTCCTTAATTTGGAATATTTATGTAAATCATTTACATTAAATGTCTGTACATTTTTATATACTAATTTATATTTATAATTTATATCAAAAGTTTTACAATCTGCAAGTTAACCACTGCAATATAAATTGAGCCTGTCGTTAAATGTATATTAGTAATAATCAAATTGTTTTACTATGTGTACACGTACATAATGTGTTTACTGTAAACAAGTAGTAATATGTTTATAATGGAATGTTACTAAACGGATTTTTAACACTGCAAAGCTGTATACTTTTTGTGTTACATTAACTCCAGGGGAAAGAATCATTTTACTATCCAATAAAATTGTTAACTAACACAAGAAATACGTAATCATAAAAAAGTATGACCTTATCCCTCCGAGCGTCGGGAGCAATTTTACGTCCACTCCTATCGAAGTTTACCGAAGTGGGTTCAGTTAAAATAATAGTCTTTAGGCGCTGCAAACATTTATCCATTAAAACGTAGACAAAATACTGCCGTTAAATTTAGACGCGTGTAAAAATCCTACTCCAATATGGATAAATGCATTGACATTAAAACAAAATCCACGCGCGATAGCTGGTTTAAATTATACTTTAATTTCCGGAACGCGGCATCAACGATAAACGATTTAATGTAAATTTGATTCAACAACTTTTTCACGTTAATAATTTAAAATATCTCGAAAACAGTAAAGCAACGTTAAATCGAACCAGAAAATGTAAACTTCAAAAATTCTTTTCACACTCCATTTTTATTTCATTATTTTAACGATTTCATTAAATTTATTAATATCGAATTACTTAACCAGATTTCTGTTATTTCCCCCCCTTTCATCGTCACTTCCACCCTCATTTCACCATTAACAATTTCAATGTCTTATTTTCTAATAATAACGTTTCATTTTGTCGCGTTGAAACTCGAAGCTATTTATCGCGGTAGTGATATTTGCATTACACAACATCATTAAAACGTGTTACGCAAATCCCATGACATCCTCGTTAAAACTTGCATTAATTGCTTTGTGTTACATGCACAGATAGTGCTCAACAAATGATCATTTATATTGATCGCACGAGTGAAGTCTTGAAAAATGACTCGTGAGAAATTCGCATAAAATATCGCGCGAGTTTAATTTCGCCCCTTGACGTATCACTTCGAAATTTCGCTATATTTTACGTAGCAATTTTCATTAATCTTCGGATAAATATCAATTGCACGATTTAAACGAGTAAATTGTCGAGTGCTTTTTCTTTGAGAAATGTTGGGAGGACGCCGACAGCGGTGTGATTTAGTTGAATGCATAACATTTTATGCATGGCACGTACTCGGGTATCGATTTTCGGATGCAATAATTACAGTTGTGAATTTATGAAGGTGCGTTGGCAGATCGCTTTTGTTTAATGGTGTGTTCACGGAGCTTATCGTGCACGTACAGGACGTTCTATAAAACTGATGACGCGCTACTAATACCGTTGGTTTTCGGTCGTGGTAATTCGCAACCTAGTCAGCTTTTTCGAGCCTCCCCAAACTTGTTTTCTAAGAAATATTATACATTGATCGACGGACCCTAAATGTTTTTTTTTAATAGAATACTCTTTGTCAAACGGCTCAATTATTTAGTTTGATCGAACGAAAATTAGTGAATCAGAGAATTTGTTGATAGTTGCTACACTGAGAGAAATATATGGGTATATTTTACTAAGTGTTTTCGTAAAGTTGTGATATATTATCTTTCTTTTAAATAAATACTAATATTATTTCATATATTACGAATTCATATTTTACGAATTACCAAGATCTTGGTAATTAATAATAAAAAATTCGTAATATATGAAATAATATTAGTATTTATTTAAAAGAAAGATAATATATCACAACTTTACGAAAACACTTAGTAAAATATACTCA
>JABFPN010006142.1:0-12003 GCA_022817305.1 Leptoteleia sp. ZL-2020
GAATTTCGTACTAATGCGCATGCGCTATACAGTTAAAACGAGATACACTATCCCGCGACAACGTTTCTCTCTCGGCTCGCTTTTCAATATGCAGAGAGCATGGCAGTGCACGTTCCAGTATTACTATATTTCAGTGGCATCACTGGCTGCTGTTGGTAGCTTTCGTGTCTGGCTCTGGCATTCTCGTGTTTGTATTGCTTGGTATTGCTTTATTGAAAATGGCCGCTGTACTTGACGAAGTCGGCAAATCTGCCGAGAAACTCGTTAACGAGGAAAAAGAGGATATTGTCGACGAAGAGGATGGAGCTGGTTCAAATCAGGCTTCGAAGAAGAAAAAGAAGAAGAAGAAGAAGAAGAAGGCCGGTACGTAATTGTGGGATTCTTTGGGCTGTTCCTTTACGGATAATTATCCCCTTTACATTTCATGCGCACTTTAAATATTTGTTCGAAGTTTCGCAAATACCGAATGCCAAAAAACGACGGTTACATATTTAAGAACGAAATGTTGAAAATTGGAACGCGCCGATCGAAACAGCGCTAGCTTTTTACGTGTTTTTATTTTGCAGCTGAGCCAATGCTTCGTTATAATCTTGAAAACTAGCCAATAGACACATCGGGGCTGGAATTATTTTATTCCAAAATATAAAAACCTTTGTATTATGCACGTGGTTTCTTAAGCGCGATAGTATTGATCAATATTGTCAGCATCTCGATAAACATTGATTTATTCAATCAGGTGTTTTCTTTAGATATATGCTTTATTTACTCCATCATATTTATAATTGGCATGCGTTTTCAAATTATGAATATTTTATGTTATTTAGATTATACTCGATGCAATTGCGCAGCGCCTTTCAATAACGAGATGAAACACAATTAGTATAATTCTAATGAGAACATCCAATTTTATTTTTCGTGTTTGACAAAATCACTTTTCATCGTATTCCGAGTTCACACAAAATATTATTTTTTGTATTCTACTATATACACCTACTCATGAGTACTATTTACTTGTAAACAAAATGAATAATATAAACGTTAAGACAATGTTTATAGTAATAAGATCGAATTAAGATTTTTTTGGTAAGAATAATTTAAACATTAATGTTATACAACCATTAATTATAGAATATTTGTAAAAATTGGGCAAAACACCAAAAAAATAAATTCCCTGTTTAGTACTAAACATGGACTACGTGCCCAAAACAGCCTCGTAAATACTGAAAAAAGAATGATAAAACAATTAAGTCAAACAATACTCTAATGGTCATATACCACCTGCCAAAAAAAGTTAGTTTTTGTTATTTCCCTCGCAAAGTCCTCACTTTTGATACATAGTACGGTTTTTATAATTACTCTACTATTGTTAATGATACCAATACTTCTGTGATCAAAGGTTACAATATAAAATATGATATTTATAAACAAGATAAAAATCAAACTATAAAAGTTGTTTAATATCGTTAATTAAATAACATAACATTTTTATAAATTAATAAAAATTTTTTTTCTAATCTATTAATTCATACTATTGAAATAAATTTATTTTAATAATTATTGTATGAATGTATTTGTAGTTTTTCAATTAATAAATGTTAAATTGGTTTCATTTATTACAGAATCAGGTGAAGGTAGTGTAGATATCCCTGAAGGAGGAGAAAATACAGAAGCAGAGATAAATGATAATCAAGGTATAAGACTCTCAATTGATATTTAATATAAATTCAATGTTTAACTAAAATAAAATATAACATTTGCATACCATTGCTCATTATTCTAACATAATAAATAAATGTTATATATTGATATGAAACTATTTATATTTCAAACAAAAAATGCATGCATTATTATTATCTTTATACTCTTACTTATTTTACTATAAAATTATTAAATTATATAATTTTGATAAGCAATTATAATAGAATAAAAATAAAAATTGCCATTCTGTCTTCAATGGAAGTGACCTTGGGTAATATACTATCAATTTATAAACATGACAATCATAAATAAGCTAAAGGATCCAAAAACATTTACCTTTTATGTTTATGTTGTTTTTAAAAATTATATTAATTAATTAATAATTCTAAATTAATTGTTTATAAATGTTATAGATGCAGCATCCCCAGTGACTGAAAATGGTACAGAAACTGAGGAGAGTAAGAAAAAGAAGAAAAAGCGTAAACCACGTGGCAAAGGTGGTGCTCCGAAAGATCCATTAGCCGGTCCTGTGTCCGAGTATTATCCCGATGGAAATTTCCCAGAGGGTGAGATACTGGATTATCCACCAGTGACCGGAATTGATCATAGAACAGCCAAGGATCGATTCACAAGCGAGGAAGCTCGCGCTCTAGACAGAATGCATAATGATATGTATAATGAAGCTAGACAGGCTGCTGAAGCTCACAGACGCACCAGAAAACATATTAAAGAATGGGTATGTTCGATTAAAATTAACAAAATTTTATATAAAAATTTTCAAATTAAATTTTAATTGATTGTTTCATATAACTTAAACATTTTTAAATTCATTTTCTTATCTCAGAACACAGTCTAGCAGAATATGTTAATCATTATAAAATATTCATGTTCTAAAACATTTACATCTTATAAAATACATGAGTTTAAAGTAAATAAAACTAATTAACATAAAAATAATTTATTAAAATGTGTAATGTATATATTATACTTCTACATTACCTTATCTTTATTTTGATTAAATACAAAATTATAACCTACAAAACAATTGCGGACAAATTGGGTAATTTAAAATTTAATTTTTCAATTTAGGTTCGCTCAGGAATGACTATGATTGAAATCTGTAATGAGCTCGAAGATACAGCAAGAAGATTAATTGGTGAAGAGGGTTTGAAGGCCGGATTGGCTTTTCCGACCGGATGTTCCCGAAATCACTGCGCAGCCCATTACACGCCAAATGCAGGTGACCCTACTGTCTTGGAATATGATGATGTTACCAAAATTGATTTTGGTACTCACATTAACGGGCGCATTATTGATTGCGCATTCACTTTGTCTTTCAATCCCAAATATGACAAACTTATCGAGGCTGTACGCGATGCCACAAATACAGGCATTCGTGCTGCCGGTATTGATGTGCCACTGTGTGACGTTGGTGCTGCTATTCAAGAAGTAATGGAGTCTTATGAAGTTGAGCTAAATGGCAAAAATTATCAGGTATATTTTTATATAGTTTATTTTTTATTTACAATATATATATATATATAATGTACGTTGGTAATGTTTATTCTGAGTTGGCCATTAAGTGACATTTCATCTTGGATATAATACAACATTTGTTATCAAGTAAACAATTACTTATCGAATTAATAACATTAGTTCGCTCAAGGGATGAAAAGTTTAATTTAATTAAATTTGTTTGAATTTTAGGTGAAATCGATAAGGAACTTGAATGGCCATTCAATTGCACCATATCGAATTCATGCTGGAAAGACTGTGCCACTTGTGAAGGGCGGAGAAGCCATCCGAATGGAAGAAAATGAATTCTATGCTATCGAGACGTTCGGCTCAACTGGAAAGGGCATTGTTCATGACGATCTAGATTGCTCACATTATATGAAGAATTTCGACGCTGGTTTCGTCCCTTTGCGTTTGCAGAGCAGCAAATTGCTTCTCAATACTATCAACAAGCATTTCAGTACGTATCTATCAACTTTTCAGACATCAATTGATAATTGTTGAATTATCTTGATATATCTTATTAATGCTTTTATAATTATTAACAAAAAGTACATCTCAATTAGCATTTAATTAATAACAAATGTATTATTTCTCACATTAACACTAATTTTCATCTGTTTTGAACAGGTACTCTTGCTTTCTGCAAGCGTTGGTTAGATCGTATTGGTTGCACCAAATATCAGATGGCATTGAAAGATTTATGCGAGAAAAAGGCCGTTGAAGCTTATCCTCCATTAGTTGATGTAAAAGGATGTTACACGGCTCAGTTCGAACATACTATTGTTTTACGTCCAACATGTAAGGAAGTAATTTCACGTGGTGATGATTACTAAAATTGTAGGGATCATCAATGAAAATTGCATTTTCGCGAAGGCACTTTTGCCTTCCCTTTTTTCATTGCTCCTTGTTCATATATAAAAACAATATGCTCCTCTCACTTTGTTTGACTCGCGTTGTACCTTACCTTATTAAGAATAAAGTAAAGTTCGAATTATAAGTACTTGTAAACAGTCATATTCAAAATTATTGTTATTATGTCCAACATTTATGCGAAACAAAACTTTGCATATTATGTTTTATTTCTACCTTGTAAAGGAAGCGTTGAATAAAGAGATTTAAAATTTCATCAGCATATTCTTATCATATTTTGTTTAACATGCTCATAAATCAAACAATTTTACAGGTTATTTCATTAATTTTTATTATCCTCTTTGACACATTTTTACGTTAAGGCATTTTGACACTTTTACATTTTGAGTAATTATACATGGATAATACAAAATTGACAAAAGTCATTTGTCATTAATAAGATTTTTGAACACATTATATTGTACTAAATAAAAATGTTAAAAATGACAATTATAGTGGTGTGAACATTAAATAAAACGGATGTTTATAATTACACTTATAATAGTAAAATGTAATTTGTTTACGAAAATGTTTTTTGTTAAAAATTCTATATTTTCTGATAATAAACTAAGGATTGTAATGATTACAAAAGTAAATTTGCTTGTGAAAATATACTACTAAATTAACAAGTTAATGCAAAATAGATCAAAGCTATATTTATGAATATAGATTCTTGAGAGAAACCACATGATGTAAGAATAAACATTTATATGTTAAATACATATAGTAATAATACTAATGCACATTGTATTTTCTCCTTTTATCTGATTTAATGTCTACACAGTATAAAAGTCACTTTCTAATTAAAGTCACTGAATAATTCAATATAATTCTTTCAATTTAATAAGTTGTCATGCGTTCATGTATAAATTCGCTAAATTAAATTATGTTATTCATTTTAACCTACAACTGCAATTATATTCTTATCGCTAATTTTGCTAAGAATTAAAACGTCAAGTACACTGTTTATTATAATAATAATAAAGTAATAGAAAAAAATAATTTTTAAAATAAAAAACTGGATAACTTTAGAAAAATTTGGTTTTTAGTAAAGTATTATGATAACTTACGCAAATTAATAAAATTATTATAATAAAATTTATGGACAATTCATAAATCATTTTCTGCTCAATATATATAAACATTAGTGTAGCGATTAGGTTATATAAAACAGTTCATTTTGTACGTCTATACAAAATGTATATATTTTTTAATATTAGGGATGCTTATAAACACGTACTTAAAATATCTTATATTTATACTAAGAAAATATAATACACATGAATTGGATGCACTTGTAGTACTTGAAGTGATGAACTGAAGTACTCGACATCAAAAATTGGTTTATTAAAACTAACATAATGCAATTACATTTATTGTTTCATTTAAAATCGTACATAATGAAATTATTCATTTTTAATAAGTTTTTTTTTATATTCATAAAACTTCTCTTTTATTTCTAATATCGAGAACTTCATAAATGTGAATTGTCTTCTATTTGCTTTTTTTATGGTTTTCCTACTTTTTTTTAACAATTTGTATTAAGTAAGGATTCCCTACTGTAACTGGTTTTATGTATTTAATAATTCATAGGAAGTACAAAAATTGAAAACCCTTCGTTATGTCTCGTCACTTACACTGTCAGCTAAATATTGATGAAAGATTGATATTTGATTTTTGTTGCACATAAGAATAGAAAAACTAGCTTTCGCGGTGAAGAATTAAATTCGACCTGTTCACTTAACAGTGAATTGCACTTCTGTGTTATATTCGCGATGAATCCTGGTATAAATACTATTATGGGAATCTGATAGCCTACATTACATATTTTATTGTTCCTGAAAACGTGTAAAAAGTTTCTCTTTTCGGTTTACGTGTTCGCGGTTTTCTTATAAACAGCGTCCTAAAATATATTACTGTTCTGCTTGTTTTCTTTGTTTCTCACTGGGAATCCCTTCGAGGCCGTAATTTTGCTCTCGCGGTAACCAAGGGATTTTGCGGCTCTGCCGGAGGTGGCTGCTCCTAAAATTAAAAAAAAAAAAAAAAAAAAAAAAAAAGATATTAATATCGATCGATTTACAGTTGTAGACTGATTGTAACTTTCAATCTTATTTACAATTTTAAACTGATAGTAAATTATCATTTAAATTAAAGAAATGCAAAAATTTAAACCATTACGCCATGATCACTTTTTTCCATGTTAAGTTATTAAGGAATTATATCGATTGTCATTTCTTTGAATCCTGTTACTTAACAATTTGATTTCAATGAGTGAATTTTAATATGGAGTAAATTGAGATATAATAATATGGAAAATTTACATCGATTATAGTTTTTCTTAAATATGCTTTCATCAATTCTACGATTAAGTTAAACGCAGTCAATTTTTTTTCCAATGCGTCGTCATAAATTTCAGTTGATAAACTCTTGAAAAAAAGATGTGACGGAACGAATCAATATTTTACTGATAAAAGATACGATCAAATATTTACTGTAAGTCGAGACACTGCTTTGATTTCGTAATTCCTATTAAATTCAGTTACGCATCTCGATAATCAAGAGGAGATTAACAAAAAAATTGGAAGTAAAATTTTCCCCTTTCGTATAAGCATTACATTCTCAAGATTCTAATTATTTCCGGACAAATTACGTCAGAATAATGAGAGAGAAAAGGACTGTCCATTTATCAAAGGCAAAATATTATTCCCTAAAAATAATTAAAGTCGAACCATTAATTGTAAATTTTTCGCTCTTTGCTCAATAGCCCTCTGTAAAGCCGTCCTTGGGTCATCTTTGTGAGAGTCCTCTCGTTGACTTTCTGCTTGTTTTCTCAAATTTATTTCCCGTTGCTTCTGAAAAACCCGTTGCAGTTCGCTTTTTTGATTTAAGACGTCTCGTCCTCTGTAACAATGTGAAATTAAATAATAATACAATAATAATACATATAATACATACAAAATATTAAATATAAAAATTAATAATCTAAAGTATGTCGAAATTTCATATCATTGTAAATGTAAATTTTTAATTAATTAAAACAAACGTGCCTACATACAATTGATAATATTAACAAAAAAGATTACTTGAAAAACTGTTATTAAAAACAAAATATATAAAATTTCCAGCAAAAAATCTATCCACCTTTTTTCTTCTTCATAAATAATAATTACAAGGTTTCATGTTTTTATGATTTTCCTGAAGATTATTTTTATATAATCGACTATGATAATGTAACTTTTTAATACTGAAATTTGTTTCATCACTGATTTCTTTACAATATTTCTCAACTTAGTAAACAATTCAAGCATAATCGCTGTAAATCACATTGAAATTTTTAAATAGTTATTTGATTACATTTATGATTGTTCGTATGTTATTTAATATATACTAATGATTAAAAACGACGGGTTTATTTATTTTATGCAATTTAACATACTTGTTTTTACTACTTTTTTTTTAAAAGCTTTTAATTTTTTGATTATTAATGAAAGTTGAAAATTATTTAAGTTATTAAATACAGTTTAAAAATATAAATTATATGTGAAATAAATTTGTTGACTGATCCAAACTACTTTTTCCTTAAACATTTTAAATATGATTCTACAAAGATATGTCGTAAATAGACAGTTAAATGAAAATGACAACGGATTTGAAAATGATTGTGCTGTAGTTATTGCGCAATTACTAAACTTATACAACGATTTAGGAAACCGATCGATGAACCATTAATGTATTTGTATTTAATTGAAATAAAGAATCTTTTAAACAATACTACGTAATCATATTACGAAAAAGGAATAAAGCAATTTATTTATACCAAAAAAGGGAAATTTTGATTTCATTTATTGAATTTCAATATAGAGCCAACTCATATATATATAAATATGGAAGATTTAAATCGAATTTGGTTGTTTTAAGTGTTTTAAGTGTGGAACGGACTCAACACCTTTATCCTTCATTTTTTGCTTCAAAATAAAAAATTGTCAACTATTTTCTCAGCAAAAACACTTTAATTTGCTTTTTAGACAAATATAGTATAACTTTAAACAAATATAATATAATACAAATACATAATATTAACATTCCAATGGAATTCCATGCAAACAAAAAAAAAACAATGACTTATTACTTATGATTTACAAATTCCATACAATTACTTTAACTTTGTTACCCTAAGTAGCACGAGCAACAAAATTGGACCGTCAAATTACGAATATTTCCCCCCCCCCCCTCCACCAACACTGATTACACAGCACGGGTGAGGAACGCTTAAAGATTCGTTGAATACTCACATTTTTTGGTTAAAACGTAACTCACGATGAAGATCCTTGTGATTAGCGGAATGCATGCAGGGATTATAAGGCTTGCGTGGCATGATGAATCCATCGGGTCCCACGTGTGGAGTGGGCGGCGGCGGCGGTGGAACACCCAACACCGGAGGCATCTCTTTGCCTGGGCAGAAAATTCAAATTATCCTCAAAACGAAAAAAAAGAGGGGTCAATTTCCTCGCGCAACTTGCCCCCCCCCTCCCCTCCTCTCCAAACCATCCACTCTGTTCTTCGCTCGAGGATCAAACTGATAACTCGAAACCAACATTACAAAACAGCCGGTAACGTTACGCGACACTTATTTTCTCATTAGTCCGTACATCTATTATTAATTTTAAATCAATAATACGCGCGTGAGGATATTTTCTTTAAGAAGAAAAAAGAAAAACATTGAGAAATAGGTAAAAATGTATAAGTGTTGGATATGAAAATTCATTAAATCAATCAATACACTCAGAAAACTGTCCATTTAAGAGTAATAGAATCTTCTTGCGTCTAATAGTTCTTAGTATAAGAATAATTATATTTAGGATGAATGGATTCTATTTATTTCTTAGCAGTTCTTTGAGTGTACAGTGAAAAGAAACTGCAGTTGGATTTCGATTTACATTAAATAGAATCCATTTGTCATAAATAGAAATACTCTTACATTAAGAATTTGTAAAAATGTTAAATAGAAAATCTGTTAAACATAAGATGATTCTATTATTCTTATAAGAATGTTTCTTTATATTGTAAGAAAACTCCCCAAAATGACTGTAGTGTTCCATTTGATTCAAATAGAATCTAGTTCCCTCAAATAGGAATCTATTTCAATCACATAGATGTCAAGGTCTACCAAAAGGATTCCCTTCAATTTAAATAGCATTTTTTTTTTTCAGTATAAATACACTGAGATAAATATGGCAGAAAAAATTACTGTTTTTAACTGTGTTTCAGGTGGATATCTTTCAGTAAAAATTACTGTTCTTTAAAAGCAAAGACACGAGTTTTAAATGTTATATTTATAGATAAAACTGAAATTTTTCTATTTAAAAAGAGTAACTTTTATTGAAAGATGTACATGTAACTGAAATACAGTTAAAAACGGTAATTCTTCCATATTTCATTGACAATTTTATGAGTGCAAGAAAAAATTTGTAAAATTTATTACCATCCAGTAGAGTAAAAATCCGTCTGGGCCTTCTTAATTAATATTTGGATACTTGCCAAGTGAAAATGATTCGCGAAATGATTCTACGTTTTCTTTTCCCTTCTTTCTTTAATTTCCTCCCAGAAATTTTTCACCATGGTTATTACTTTTCGACATTTGAAACAAGGAGAACTGACCTTCAAAAACTGCCGCTCGGTCACGAACGGAACGTTCCTCCGTCATTGTAACATGTCAAACTGATGTGAAAACTACAGCGGTGTACTCTAGATCGTGGCCGTACGTGCAATCAAAGACGACTATATTTATTGTATAAGGTTTCTTTTCCTAATCGGATATGAACGTATTGTGTATCGTGTTCCTATAAATGTGTACGTATTTGAATTTGTTTTTTTTTCCCTTTTTTTTTATTCCTTCTTTTCAACCGCGAATTGTTTTTCTTTTTTTGGAATTTTATTATTCGCATCCAATTTATCTCTGTAACATCGACGCGCGATTGTATAATACGCGATTAAAATCGTCGAGATATTAACGTAGGATAAAAACTATATTGTGAATTAATTAAGTAAAATTTAATTAAGAATCAAATAAATCACGTGCCAGTTTTTTCAAGGTGTATTATAAAATATATTAAAGGTATATAAACGATTTCGTAATTGTTACAACAGGGGAAATATTACTTTCTTAAAAGATAAATAACAACACAAAATTAAACATGAAAATTACTGTAATATTGGTAGAGACTGTGAAATTCGTTGAAATTTAATCGCGTGGATTTTATTGGGTAAAAAATTGTTGCAAATCTTATGATGTGTTTAGTGATTTTAATAGATATGTTAAGTTGTATAAAAATGATGAATCTGATAATGAATAAATTAATGTAAATGCTAATGTAAATGCTAATGTAAATGCGATTGTACACTTGTAATGCTTACGTGGAGTGAAATTTTGAGCAATAATTGGTAGCAATGTTGACGGACTGAACGTGGAAGGACGATTATCGTAAAATTGTGGGTAAGTTTGTGTATAAACGAAAGTATAATGTGATCTATAAACAGAGAATTTGTATCGAAATTCGTGACAATATTTGTAAAGATATGCTTCTATGCTCGTACGTACACAATTTGGATTAAAATTGTGTGTAATATTTTGTACGGGGAAATAATTTCTGAGATAACAAGACATTTAGAAATGTCATATACATATATGTATATATATATACATATTTGAGTTATATAATATAATCTTTTCTCTTTTCTTTCCCTTTTAAACAAAAATAAATGCTTTTAAATTAACATCCTTGGCAACTTGTTTTAATTTTGAAGAATTGCAATTTTATTTATTTATACTCCATTGCAATTTAAATAATACATTCATAACGTAGAATGATTTGTAAATTGTCCATAAATATGTATTACGAACTTTATTGAGATAGCTCAATAAAATATAGAATAGCTTTTTTAGAAAGTATTATATTATTTTTAAAATTTATTCCTCGCCGTGAACGACTTGTTAATTAAGTCGTAACATTTTGAGGAAAGTACAGTGATAATTATTCTGGCAGTGGAGAGAGATGACTTATATTATAAAAGAAAAGATTGCAATGATTCCTTTGAATTGCAATTTGCATATAATTTATATGTTAACAATTTAAATAGTTTATTTACTATTAATAAGAATTATATTTATAAATATATATCACTGAAAAAAATTAAACTTGGAAACCAAAGAATCAATCATTAGACTTATTGATTTTATATTTTATTTCTAATATAGGTTAACCTTGTTTTGGTATAAATATAGATTCCAATGAGAATAAAATACTATCTTTGATTATATGTCAAATCAAAGACAAAAATTTTCATTCTCTTGTTTAATCTTCTATATTAGTATAAAAATAATATTATTAACAATTAAAGAAATTATTACATTTGTATTTAGACAATAATAAACTTTAATCATTTATATATAATAGTATATCAGTAATTTTTAATTACAAATTTTCTCTTTAATTAATTTAATCATGTTGACTAATTGCACATGCCCTTACTAATTCAACAATTTCAAAAGTACCAAATAATAAATAATAATTAGAAGTTAAAAAACAAGTACCAAACAATCCAATCAACCAAAACGTAAATTTAAATTTCAAAAAAAAAAAAAAAAAAAAAACGCAAATTAATCATGCAAATTTCAATCGATTATTAGAACTGATATAAGCAAATCAACATTCCTCCGGGTATTATTTCACGCAATCAAACAAACTCGATTCCATTACACGGAGAAAAATGTTAACCAAAATTTGGTTCTTTTTTAGCTGACCAAAATCTTTAGTTAAAATAACCAAATTATTGTTTCAATAACAAATAATTTTGGTTGAAGTAACTAAAAAAAATATT
>JABFPN010006143.1:0-11998 GCA_022817305.1 Leptoteleia sp. ZL-2020
TAGAGTATAATAAAAATGTTCATTTTTCTTATAACCTCTTTTAAACTGTATATTAACTAAGACAAGAAGAAGTCATTTGTCCCCATTTTTACATTTAGTATAATAATTTTTATCCCAACTTTTTTCTGAGTGTACGAGGGAGAGAGAGAGAGAGAGTGAAGAAGACGGAGACCTTTAAGGATGGTAAAACAGCGATGAGGGGAGTATCGTAATTGCGGCGGAAATTTTGCGGGCCCGAGTTTTTCAACGGCACTGCAAGTCATTGTTGTAGGAGGCGAGCTCGCTCGCGCGCGCTGCCGCGATTACGAGAGCACAGCCGTGCATATGCACAATGCCAAAGTAATCGAGGAGTTTGCAAATCGTGCGAGTTCTTACGCTGGCTGGCACGCAATTTGCATGTGGTGATTTATCAAACAACGCGCCATCCATGTAATACACGTTGATAGCAGTATTACACGTGCGATTTATGCGGCTTTTTTTGCCGCGGCCGACGCACGGGCTCGTACGTAAACGTAACGGCCGCGTAAGTGCGTAAAATATATGCGCGGGATCAACTGCACCCCGTGCACCGATGGCGAGCGAGCGGGATTATTATTCCATTCCGCCGCGGTGTCTTCTACTCCCATTGACTAGAGGAAGGATCCAGATTTATGCATCCCCGGTGATGTCGTATTTTTCAATAACTCGAAATTAAGACGAAATTAGCGGCCGAGATATTTCATTCCCGCTTATAACTCGCGGGAATTTATCTCCGGGACATTTATTTCGTGTAAATATAGTCCATTTGTGTTTCAAGCGGACGATATTAATAATCTCGAGTGATATATATACGGCAAAGAAAGGGAGCTGCGCCATTGATAGCCCGGGCGGCTTAGAAAAATTTCATGTATACGCTTTATCATAAATTCAGTGGCGACCTCGTGAACGCCGTTTTCAGTCTCAAGGAAAAAAAGTTTTACCAACTTGGGATGGTACTTTTTCAAGTGCATGTCCACTTGACGGATACTGTTACACCGAGGGGAAAGTATCAATGGTTCGCTATAAGAGGTTTACTGGTTTGGCATTATACCTGCAGAATGTCATTATGTTTCTAGTGAAAATTACTAAAAATTGAGAACCCATGGTTTCTAATTTTTAATATTCCTTTTTCTGGTTAGGGTTTCATATCTAGATAATGTTACAATTTTAAAACAATTTTTTGTGAAAATAGGACGATGATTAATCCAGTGAATTTATCATCCATAAACTTCTCATAATCAGACAATTATTTTAACGATAAAATTAAGTACTTAAGTGTACACATTTTTTCTTTCAAATCCATAAACATAAATTATAAAACGAATAAATTATTGATAGAGTAATGTTCACACAGATTCATCTTAAAATACAAATTAAATCGTGTTTTTTAGGGGGGGGGGGGGAACGTGATTAGAATGCCGTCGCAGCGATCTACACCAATCTGTTCCTGGTTCACTGAATAATTAACACAGATATATATATATTTTTAAATTTCATGTCGATCTACAAGTGACCAGGTACTTTTTATTTATTCATAGGTCACAATGATTATTTATATTTTATCAAACATAATTTTCCAAAGTGTTTCATTCATCTCATTAACTTAAGTAGAATGAAGAGGTTTCCACAAAGTCCCCATTACAACCGCGCGCTAGAATTATCTACGAGCAACGAATTGATTGTTATAAAATTGTAAATTAGTGGCCGAATAGCCGGATTATCTATTCCCCGTTATCTTCAATTTATCTGGCCAGTTTGAAAGCAATAAACAACGTTCGTCAACTTTGTCGGGAAATAGTGGCCGGATGGTGTGAAACGAGCGAATTTACAAATTATAGATGTTATTAGTTGAAACAGTCGAGGACCGAGTTGGTGCGTCCACTTTATGAATATTAATGCCGCTCGGCCGCTTGTTCGATAACATTCGAAATAATTGCGGCGCGAGTATTATATAGTCCGCATTACAAGCGACGTATAAAATTTCATCGTCCCGCACGGAAAGTCGCCGATAGACATCACCGGATCGCTATCTTTCAATTATCTTTTTCAATACTAAATTTGCTTCTTTATTAATACCATAACAATTGGCGTGCCCGGACCGCTCGCGCCTTTTAATTATAACGAGCTCGTTGCAATTAGCGAATCGTTCGAGTGACGCGAAGAATAGCCCGTCGACTTGTTGAAATCAACGTTTTACGGTGTTTATTCCTATTTTCAACAGAGTAGACATTTAAATTCTTCGCTTTGTGCACAAAGGTGTTTTGCGTACTAGGGCGTTTTGATTCTTCACTGAACGTGCTTGGAAATAGTATATTATGCACCGAGGACGGAAAGATAACGATTATAGACGAGTGTGAAGTTGGCCACGCGAGTCTCCAATCGAAACTTGCAATTCTTACCGCCCTGGGGCGGAAAACGACTAGTTTCCGTCCGCGACTCCTTGGAAACTAGCAAGTTTTCGTCCTCGTCTATATCAGGACAAATTTCTGCCCTTCGTCTCGGGCAGCTAACCTCATTCTGGTTATTAATGACGATCTTTCGATCTTTGCAGTACAATATAACATTCTGTCCGATTATCCATTCGACGCGTAATGCTGTGCTAAAGATTGCGTGTCACATAATACAATTTAACAAGTATTTGCTTACTCTTGAATGGAATAAATTAATTTTTTTATAACGATGACAATTGAGTCGTCTATTCTACGTTCTATTTTATGTAATGTTGACAGGTCCGAGAGTTATTTTCATTTATTCGAGCTTCATTCAACTGAACAAAGAAGTGAATGAGGGAAAGAAAGGAAGAAGGAAGAAGAAAAGAAAGAGAGAACAGATGGCGGGTGTTGAAAAAGATATCAAAAGAGCTCGTGCGAAGTTGTAATTATGAATAAAAAAAAAGAAGAAAGAAAAAAAAAAGAAAAAGCCGGATTAACCAACTTATCCGCGTTGCTTTCAATTCAAATGCAATCTGTATCAAAACGCGACGTTACATTGTGGCATCTTGATGCACCCGCTCAAACTACCATGAAGCACGCAAATAATTACGTTGAAATTTGCAAATAATCCCCCTTTGTGTTGAGGAAGCGCAGTTTTTAAGCTGCGGCTTAATATTGGATTAAACGTCGCAATGAATAGCGGAGATGAATATTCAATGAAACGAAGTCCATTTACACCTGAGCTAATTATTCCTTAATTAAATCCAAATACGAAATTATTATTGCGCGCGAGGCGATGATAAATAAATTACAGCGTGCAACTTGCATAGAATCTTTTGTCTAATTTATAAAAAGCGCGTACGTAGCGTCGCTAAACGCGATTGAACGTACCCAAAAAGTTTAAAATCAAACAAGTTTTATTCTCATTTGCGTTTTATACTATGAATTAAATTTAAGGCATGTTCCTAAATTGTTTGCCAGTATTGCGTTAGCGAGACCAACATATAAATTTTAATAAGCCAGAAAATGATGCGTAATACTGCCGGTCAATTTTTGAGCATGACTTTGAAAGATGAAAACAATTGTTTTATTGTAACCTCGCGCGAAACAACCGAATGAACGGCGTCACTTGTGTGAGCTGCGTGCGCGTCCCGCTAAATTGGATCACGCGCGAGCGTGCAATTATGCAAATTGATAGATGCGCGGTGCCGCGTAAAAACGCAGCAAGGACGCGCGAAAAAGGTTTTTTCTTCTTCTTCTTCTCTTCTAATATTCGACTTCCAGTCTTATTCCTCGTCAAATGTTTTATTATTCGCCAAGAACGTGCGTTTTTCTTCGTTTCTTTTTTTTTTGTTTTTTTTTGTTTTTGCAAAATGTGTTGAGTTGAAAATTGCCTTTCGTTGTTATTGTTATTAATTTTTTCCCGGCCAGTTGACTGATTAGAGTGGTAATTGATGTCAGTGGATCGCTAAGGTGTGGCGGATTGAATTATAGTTTATGTAACGAATCGTCGTTTTTTTGTTCCATGAATTTATAATTAATGGGTTTGTTTTACAAAGAGCGTTGAGTAAAGGGGTACAAAGATCAACTCGCGCTACCATTTACCAGAAATTAGCAGTTGGAATAAGGTGTAATTCCTAGTTGTGACTGGAAAGTACAAAAAAATATTTAATTGGACACAACTGTGCAGTAATTGTTATTTACGTTAAATTAATTTGAAGAATGACGCCGCAGCGAGTACTAAAACGCGTGCGTACTCGCGTGGTATTAATGGAACTAATGTAACGTTCCTAGTTTGCTTCTGTTTTTCTTTTTTTGTTCCGATAAAAAAACCCCGAGTATTCTACATTGTTCAGATTGAAATCGTAAGGAGTCACACGGCATTCGTCGTTTTTGTTGCTCATTTTTTAGTCCCCCTCCTCAAAAATTGTTGGCAAATCGAAAATTATACGAGCAAAAAAGTAAGTAGGCAAAAAAGTGTACGGGCGAAAGAAAATTATGAATTTAAAACAATGCAGTTTTATTTCATTTCATTTAATGTAACAAAGAGAAATGAAAAGAACTTGCATTGCAATAAGGTAAAACAATTTTTTACTTATAATGATATATAAAGGGAGAGGAGGGAGAGAGAGCTATTTGGATCAGATATTTTTTTAACCATTTTTTTGACCCAAGTAGAGTTTTTGTCTATTTCAGATATATCCCTTTTTTATCCCACAGCATACATTATTTGAGTTAGGTGCAAAGTGACAGTTATGTTCAAAAGTAAATTTTTTTGAAATATTATAATTTTGTTAAAGAAATGAGTAAAAAGATTAATGCTGGCTTATTTTCACCTTAGAATGTCGCATATATATGACACATATGTTATACCATATAAAAATCAACATATATGTTGTATATATGTCGAATATCAGCGGCATGGGAATAAGATTTAAAACAATGTGATTTCTACCAATGGCATATTGCAGTTGCGCAATGACCTTCTGCGCCGGAAAAGCAAATGTGTGGAAGTCGAGTGTAATTAGATGCAAATTGAAATAAAAATATCTCAGCTTCTAGCTTGTTCAGCTTCTTCAAATTTCATTAAATCAAAGACGAACTCTAAATTAATACTTTCGAGAAATTTCATCAGTTTCTGATATTCCTTAGTTGACCTTACACCTGCCTTAAATAAATTGTAATATGTATATATGTAATCCTAGGTAGAAATGTATATATGTCGCGTATGTGCCTCATATATGTTTCACATATGTTCCACGTATGCCCCACATATGTCGCACATAAGGGACATTTATGCGGTGAAAATTGCATATGTGACATACGTACCACATATATGTTGATTTTGAAATGGGATTTGATATCAAACTGTTTTTATTACTGGATATCAATGTATACACGTTACAGTCACTGTTTTTCAGTTACGATGTGATTGTTAGATAGAACAACTTTCAAAATTAGCTATTAAGAGAGAAAGAGGGGGAGAAGAACGGGGGGAGAGGAACGTATCTAATTAGAAGGAGAAAATGGCATAGAGTGGTAAATATATGGCTGTTTGTATTTACGGCGACCGAAGTAAGTCATCCAATTGGAGACGCATGACAGGTTTATCAGATGTTGGCCGCGCATTTAGATACGAAAGCGAAGCGTTTCGTGCTCCTTGCGGGACCCGGTTGACTGGTCAGCCAGCGCGGACGTTGAAAGTGAGGGAGACGGCGGCATCGGGGGGCCCGATTGGCGCGAGCGAGACGAAACCTGACACCTGCAGCATTTGAGTTTTAACAGTCGCGACCCGAGCGCGCGCAGCCGCCTCAATATTTCATATTAGCGATAATGAGAAAGTCCCCACGTGACTGCCTCTTTCGTGGCGCGCTCAACTTTACGTGCCGTTGCTTTTCGTGCCCTTCCTCTTGTTCGCTTTATAAATCGGTATCGGCTCCTTCGATCGGCCACAATTACCCACGTTACTCGATGCCACTTTTAGCCCGCCGATGACAGCCATCCGCTACGCTTTAACATCATAATATTGATTATTATTATTGTTCTTACATAAGTACATCTTGTTGATGTAGTAATTATACACAATTCAATAACGAAATGTTCTCCGGGTGACAAAGTCAAATTGTAACGCGTTCACGAGAATGTAGAAGAGCGAACCAGTGTAGTATGGGAGAAATTTTTCGATTTAATTTCATTCAAAACAAATGAAAGTTATTACCTTTCGAGAATCGAGAAAGTACTAGTAAAATTTAAAATATTTTATATTAATTTGGGGGTATATCTGAATAGTGAAAGTTTTTGTTATTACTATTATAGAAAATGAGTATTGTATATGTTATACATATATGGGACATTTATACAAATCATACATACGTCGAATTATACTTGGGTATTTTTGAATCTATAGCAACTTCATAATTTTTTTATTTTATTAATAATTACTTTTCCAATATATTCTTCAATTGATATAAAACATAGTAATTTATGATATTTCCTTTTCTTCGATGTAAGCGTTGCTATAAAAATCTTGTTCAATGAACGATTCTTATTATCTGCCATGTTTAAGTTACTATTTCTGTTATTCTTGTTCGCTTCCATTTAATCGTGCCTTTAATTTACTTATATTACAAAAATAATTTGGAATATTTAATTCATTCATTTCCTGAGATACTCGAATATTATTTTCTCGCCAGCCGTTTTTCCCTTATCGATTGATAAAGAAATTAATTTCGAAATAATAATCAAATATTATTCGTGCTAAAGCTTGGATATGAAGTACACATTTAAATAATTATATTCACTTAGTATCGTACATTAATTGACTCGACCAACAAAGTAATGGAAATTTCAGAATAATTTCTTATTCGACGTTCGCTGGCAAAAACTTCAATTTCATTGATGTTTCTTGATTTGGAAATTTAAATAACTTAAATTGCACTTTAATATTTTTTTATGAACTTTAGTAAAAATGAAATTTATGCGGTCATACATGAAAATTCACGTATCATATACGAGCGTATGGTCATATAAAAATAATTTATGCTAATTTAATAAAATAAACATGTATATTCCACATATGATCATATATGGATTAAGAAAAAAATATGTATGTCCATAGAGGAAATTGTTAGAACATAAATTTTGTTTTCGTTTTGGAATATCATTCAACTATTTGAGTATCAGTGCTATAAGTAATATGTTACCTTCGAAAGCTGCAATTAGGTGATGTAATCACCATTTGCTTTAAGCTAATAAGTATTAACAAAATTGCTACTCTGTTGATAATACAGTCCTTTCATCTACCGTTGAATAAATTTTTCTGCAAAATCCAGTATTGTATTCTTTGTGATTATGTTAATGCTACCGATACATTATTATTAGAAAAATTCTACAAAAATATTAGTAACCAGAAGTGAAATTGCAAAACTAATGCGTTGAAAGGTGTTCCATTTAATAGAAATCCTAATTATTCCGATAAGTTTTAATGCGGAATTTACATTAATAATTTTATGGGATGTTTAATGCATTAGTGAAGGAACTAATTTTGTTCGTGTACGACCAAAAAACAACCGCGACATTATTGATAATACATTTTTTAAATCAACGTTCGCAATCTTTTTTTTTTCTTGTAATAATTGATTGATGTATGCGATTATATAAATACTCACGAATATAAAAGTGTGTAATTACTCGCACTAAATAATTCAGCGAAACGTGATCGGTAACGACAAAATTCTGCCGTTTAACGCCGTCGAAAGAAAAAAAGTCATTCTCCTTCAAAATCATAGTAATATAATCGAGGTTAATCGCATTATCTTTCGAGTCTCGCATAATAATTCTTATGATTTGTAGGATCGTTACTCGCATTATCACGTATTCGTTCATTTGACGCGCACAATCTCCGTACCTTGACTGTCGTGCTCGTTTCTCTCTCTCTCTCTCTCTCCCCCTACCCCCGTCACTCGTCTTATCCCTTCTTTCATTTTTGCTCTCGACTTTCAAGTTTATCTCAAATTTATGGTAATGAAAGACTGCGAATCGGAAATGCAACCGTACACGCATGCGATAATTATCATCCCGAGATGTAACTTTTGCGTCATAAAATCTTTTTTTTCCACCGGGGTCCTTTTTACTTCGACGGCAATGAAAGAATGCATTTTTGGAACGCAACAATAAGCGGGCATTAAGGAACGCGCGGAACAAAGGGGCGAAATTTTTTGAAAATAAGCGCCACTTCTGGGGGCCGCGATTTCGCACGGACCAAGCAAGATTTGTTTCAATAATTCGAGCGCCTGAGGAAGCCGGCAACATTGTAGCGATTGGAATAATATGGAAATGCAAGTTTACACCTGTTCGGCTAAACTTGCTAAGCTCAGTGTAATGGTCATGTCTTTTCTTCCTCTCCTCCTCCGCCTCCTCTTATTCTACCTCTTTCTCTTCTTCTTCTTCTTCTTCTTCTTCTCCTTCTCCTTCTCCTTCTCCTTCTTCTTTAATTATCCATTTTATTGACGGCTGACAGACTTAAAAGTCAGCTGTGGACTAGATGAGCTTGTTAGCATTCCGAATAAGACGTTTGCGGTTGTAATGGCACTGTACAACGGAAGCGGGAGTAAGCGGCCGAGTAGCTGGCGCGCGTGGATTCTTCAATGTCGCTTCTTTATGTCGATCCCAATCGCGCGATTTTTGTTTAATTTGTCGCGGATGGTTTGTGGCTCGATCAATGAATAAACATATATTTCAATAATAACGGATTCGGGCTTTGCCATTGCCGTTTTTCAAACGACGCGTTTATTTTACACGCCGACGTTTATATTAGTTCCATTTATTTCCACGGATCGTAAACATTTTTTAATGTCCATAAAATGTTTCCGTTGTGAGAAAAGGTGCCGTTCGATTGAGCCTATTTTGCCGTTATTACGAGTTGCGCAAACGAGATCGAGCTGAAATTAAGGGGATGTCAATGGCGTTGGTAATAAACGAGTCGAGCGGGGTCGGTAAGGTAGAAAACTGTATTACTAGCTATTTATGGAAAATTGTACAGTGGTGAAGAGTTGTATATTTTGCTTTTATTTATAATTTACTGCGATTAATGATTAACGCACAATAATATTTTAGAGTAAAAGGTACCAAGAATTTTTGAAAATTGGGATGCACTTGTTTATACATAAATAGCCACCGTGTTATGTTTACCGTTCTTTCCACGTTGTATAGAGTAAAGGTATTCATAATTAATGATACATATTGACAGATTTCAAGCATTACTTCAAATCATTAATCATTCTCAACAACACTCGCCACGATGCACTGAGAAAAAAAGTCTTCTGGTTAATTCTCGTGATAGAATTTTGGTTGAATTAACCATATTATGGTTATTTTAACTAAAAATTAGATAACTGGAACTGCGTAAGTTTTATACCACTCACGGAAATTAACTATGCCAATGGTTGCTATATTTTTTTCTGAGTCTATTTATTAGAGCAATTTTTTGCGTTTTACTTGATTCTACAAAATTCACAAATATCTAGTTTAAAGAACGAGACATTAATCAACAGAACGTCAAATTAATGAAACAAAAAGAATAATATTATCTTTTTACATTCAAAGAACATGAAAGTGGATGTAAATACAAAACAAAAACAATGTTGTTTCCTTTTTGTATTTCGAAAACGTTTCATTTTGTCAGTACCACGGACTGCCTGGGGGGAATAATTTCGTTAAAACGTAACAAGGGATGTGATTAATAAGGGAGATTGCGTTGAATGTTGACAGATCGTGCTGAATTCGATGCACCGGTACCAGCCGCGGATACACCTGGTGCGCTGCCGAAATAACGCCAATCATCAGATCACGGACTTGCAGAAGGAAGAGCACAAGACGTTCATCTTCCCAGAAGCGATTTTCACCGCGGTAACCGCTTACCAGAATCAATTGGTGCGTTGTCAATTTTTGTCATTATAATGGAGCGGTGCAAGAAAAAAGGCGCGCGCTTCTTGGCAAAAAAAAAGAAAAAAAAAAAAAAAGAAGAAAACGAAATGGTCTTAACGAGCGCTTGGCTAATTATCATTAGCAAACCCCTAATCCTCGCGAGCCGCGCGTTTCTCGGAATCATGAATATTTCAAAGCTTCCTTTACATAAATTAAACCAACAATACGCGGTTTGCAATAATTGCCGCGCGCTCGCAATAACATTATTAGCCAACGGCCAAGGATGCGCGAGCCTTTTTTCCAGCACCGTAACCCATTTCCTTGGCGAAACAAAACCTCGCCGGTTGGCAGTCGAGCCGCTAATTGGATTTCCATACTCGCTGTTTATAAATACATTAAATGGATGAATATTTTATGTTGCAGATAACCAAGCTGAAGATTGACAGCAATCCATTTGCGAAGGGCTTTCGGGATTCTTCCAGACTGACAGACTTCGATCGGTATGTTTATTTATAATTCATTTTTCCGACGAAAGCCGAATATGTAATGAATCATCTATAAAACGCTCGACGAGTTAATGGCAAATTGAATTTCTTCCGGCGGTAATGTGTATTTAAGTCGCCCGGCTGCTTGATTCAATTTCGTCCAAACTGAATTTCATTTCGACTCCTGCCCGTGCCAATTTGGCCGTTGACCGTTTTTCCGGTTAAGCGAAAATCAACTCGAAGTGGGCAGGGGTTTAGGCCACTCAAGAACAAAACCTTTTTCCGAAAAAGAGTCAGAAAAAAATTCAAACATGCTGAAAATTTCAACAGTTTTTCAGCATTCTTTTCCACACGGGCGCTTTATAAACCTTCCAATACGAACAATTTAATCACGGCGTAGTGCTAAATTTTTTCCATAACAAACATTCATTGAGACACGTCAACGGTAAACGCCTTGAAAGCGCCCCTGCACTATCAACATTTATCTCATTACTAACACGCATCTTCGAGCTGACAAATATTTCTTGCTGAATAATTTTAATTCACATCCACACCAACCGCTCGTTGGAATTTCATTGAGAAGACGGCCCAAGTATATCGTTGAAAGGTTATTCCCGTTTGTTATTTATCCCATGTACTTGATGACGCAAGAGAGCGCGACGTCACATTTGGTCGTTAGAACGGTCGAGAAACTATTTCCATTAGTTATGACTGTTAGACCGAGAGATAACAAATATATTTCCTTTTGGTACCAAAAAGTACGACGTCCTTATCTACGGATCTCGACGAAATTCCATTAATCGAGATCCACTATCGATTCTCCCCCACACGCCACGCTCTCGAAGGTAGTGATCCACCCCAAATCGACACCTGTCCATATCTCGACTGTACCGATGGACGCGACTCTCGCTGAGTCACGCCGACTCCGAGTACCTCCGACATAATCCGATCGTTAACAAATATGTCGTTTTGTCAGATACTTTGACGTCTTGTCAGATGCGAATTCCGTTGAGTTCCGAGCTGAAACCAGCAATCACTTCTTTTAAATAAAGAAGAAGAGAAAAAGAAACTAAAGGAGACAAAAAAGAAGAATGGAAAAGAGAAAGAGAGAGAGAGAGAGAGAGGGGGGGGGGAAAGAGAAGAACGTTACGTCATACGAATGTCGTTTACATTTTTAAACTCTTAATTGCCCCTTTTTGTAGGCGACGCGTAATCGAAACTGACAATCTCGGATTAAAATTGTTCTTAATTGTTGTGCGATAAAAAAGGAACGAGAAAGAAAAGGGGGAAAAAAGAAGAAAAAAATAAGGATTGACCGCGTTTCGGCGGCGAGGCTTTTTGCATCGCGGCGATGTTTTATTGTTTTCTAGCGAAGCTCCGCGCGCGTCCTTTTTGCGCTCGCAACGAAGTGTAAGAAGTGTAACAGCGCGGTCGAACCGATACACTTGCCCGTTCGTTGTCAGTTCCCACGGCTGACTGAGGGTAATTAGAGGCTGAACGTGCCAAGGTTGTCGGCAAGATGTTAATGCGAAAAAAGGAGGAGAAAAAGAACGGGGAAAAAAAGGAGGGAGGGAGGGAGGGAGGGAGGGAGAGAGAGAGAGAGAGAGAGAGAGAGAGAGAGAGAGAGAGAGAGAGAGA
>JABFPN010006144.1:0-11997 GCA_022817305.1 Leptoteleia sp. ZL-2020
TCCTAACACTCTCTTCTCTTCCTTTTCAGGCTGCTTAGTGTTCTTTGGTTTAATTTTTCTGAATTCTTCGCAGTCGCCCAAAATTAAATTCATATGCTTGTCAAAAGCTTTGAACGTTCCGATAAAGATGCGCGAATCTTGTAGAATGATTCGCACCCTATAGTTGATATGCTGCAGCATTTTATTGTTTTTTCCAATCATCTGGAAGGTAATGTCAAAATAAACAATCAAAATTTATCTATTAAATATCAGACAAGTTTTATATAGTTTTAAAATAAAAGCAGCAATTTATTTATCTGATATTTTTATAATAATTTAGTGGATAATACAATAATATTTATTGTGTACAAAAATTTTCAGGTTAGAACATTGTCGGGAATTGTTGCAAGAGAATTACTTGAATGAAACTATTTAAAAGAAATCTTGGAAAGTGAACATATATAAAATATTTGAATATTTACCTTGTTGATTTATTAAAAATGCTGATACTCTAAATAATTAAAGTAAATGTCGTACAACCGGCAAAACCAAAAAATGCAGACTTGCAATTATACAATTTTCTTCTTTGCTCAACAGATCAAAACGCAAGTTACCAACCCACGATTCTGTCAACGTAATTGGCACAACCCACCATAGATGGCGCTGGGGTACATCAATGTATGGGGGTGTGGACTCTATGTATTTCAATAAATACACACATAATTAATATTTTTAAGAATCTATTTATTGTCAATTTAAACTATATTTGAAATCAAATAATAAAATGAATTACTGATTATAATGATTAGGACGGATATAAAGTTCGCAACGCGTGACTTGGCTTAACCGGTAAAATGCCGGTATTACGTAACAAACTTAGCAGTTGGTACCAGTAGCAGTTGGTACTAGGCAGTTGGTACCAGTTGGCACAAGAAAAAGGAAAATCAAGAAAAATGCAGTTGTTCTGCGGATTCTGGGCGGAAAAGGGTAACAGCGCCCAGCGGGAATATTTGGAACTGTATAGTAAAATTAAATTCCCTAGATCCGATAATATGGTGATAAATCTTATAGTGCATTTTCATTTCTTAAGGCGACTATTTTATTAAATTTTATTAAATTTTGTTAAATTTTTACAATTAAATGTCTATTACAATATATCGGATATAAAATTATATTTATTATAATTGACTTATTGCATTTTTATATATTCATAATGAATGCAATGATTAACGTTTACAAGTCGTTATGTAACTTCCTGTAAGCGAATTTTAACATTTTCTGAACTTCCCTAATATTTCTTTATATTATAGATATAATATATATATAATATGATATATTATATTAAACTTTGTTTGATCTTCTCAGGTTTTTTCAGTGATATTCAGAAAGTTATTTCTATAAAGGTCCCAACATTTTAGCTACGTTGCGTTTTTCTTAATGTAATTATTATTTCATAATACATTTAACCATATGTTTTATTAAGGAGGTTATATCCAGTCTTAGTTGGCCACCCAGTAACATTCCACTGAAATGTGATGATATCAACCATATCATCAAACCGTCGTTAATCCCAAACTTTTACACTCGAAAAAGTGAAATCTCTTCGTCTAAGACGAATTGTTTACAATTAGACGGTCCCATTCAAAAAGTGAGAATCATAACTGTACAGTAATTAAAAACCACACACATTTCCGTCCGAAAGCTTCAGTTCATTGGATGACGCCTCTTCCCGCCCCCTCCCCGCCCCCTCCCTCCGTTTCCCTCACCACAGCCCGTTATGTCGTATCCTTGATTATCTCGCGCGCTCGTGTTTCCTATTTGGATTATTACGACATTGCGTTGATCCGGGAACGAGAGAGAAAGTTGTCTAGTGCATTCTTCTAACGGCCTTGAAGGAGTTAGAACCGCCGGCACGCTGATATAGGCCGACACGTGGATCCCGGTCGTTGACCTCACTCGGACCCTTTTTTTTCTTCCCTTCTTCCCTTTCCTCCGATCCACCTTACGCCCTTACGTACAATGCCGTGTCATCGAACCCTGCTTCTCGCTCGACTTCTTTTTCCCAAATCTATCTCCCCCTTCTCCAATATGCCCGGCTCCACGAACTTTCCACTCGTTTGAGAATACGTTTTCGTGCAGGACGGCGGTATTTTTAAAGAGAAATTGAGGTCAGCTTATTTTCCGGTCGGGCCTTTCACGCATATGACCGTTTTTTCGACGTTCCTCTCCACAATCGACGCTTAATAATACCAATTGAAACAAAGGGTCGAACTATCGGAGGCTCACGCTTTGTTTATAGCAATAATAATCACCGAAGGGTGGGGGGAGGGGTTTCCTTTTACGAAGAAATCGTAATACTTTGAAATATTTACATTTCGACTGAACTTTGGCTAGCTTCCTATCAATGAGTGTTCTGAGATAAAAATTATGTCAGTAATTTTAGCGAGAAACTCTTTTCCTTTTAGTTCAAAAATCATTAAAAATGATGATAAAGTATTGAAAAATGGTTAATTTTTTATATGAGATATAGGATGCAATTTGCTTAAAGCTAATTTGGATCAGATCACTTCGAATTTGACGTAATCTAGTACTTAAGTTAATTTTCTAGTGGTATTTAATTTGTATGGTGATGATGTAAGCGTTAATTACTAGATTATGGGGTAGTTCGTTTTTAGATTAGGGTGTAGTAAATACTTTCAATTCCGAAAACTTCCCAAACCGATTCGAATGTTCTCCATTTCATTCTATTCCGTTTGCCAATCGTATTTTACAGGGATTATAACAATGGAATGGATGACTTTGTGTACAATTCCTTTGTTTCGCCCTTGGAAAGTAGGCTAAAAACACGGGGCTCGCTGTTTCGACATCTTTTCGACATAAAGATTAGGTCTAACGAGCTCGGCCGAAGCGATTACCAGGCTCCGCGATCGAGTCACAACATAGCTTAAAACAAGTCGCATTGAGATTGGTCAAGGTATTGACAACTCTAGGCCGAATTCTACACTCCGCGCGCGTCATCATCCATCCTCTCTTCTTCTCCCTCCGTCTTTCCTAAACGCTATCTACGCTCGACTTTGCTGTATCTACTACACCATACACCTTACCGTCTTTTCGAACGTTATTTACGACTTTTTTGTCGACATAACCTCAAAGGAGGTATTTATAAATTTGACCCGGACCAGCCATACATTATTCATCGCTTGCTTTACGAACATTATAATAACCTTCACAAAACACTTTAGGATACGTAACCAAAAGTTTTATTAAATCTCCACAAATATTTTAGGCGCATTAAAGAATATTCATCTTTATTTTCAGTTCTGTCCATCCGAGAATAGCACTTGTGTAACTAGGGACGAATGACGGCTATTCCCAATTCGTGTGAAATTTGTCTCTATTTCGTTCTTCTTCTGTTTCAGTTTCAACGGAAGAAGCGAATACGGTAATTGTTTAAGCAGAAAAAATGTTAGAACAAAAATTACTATGGGCATTTTACGAAATTGACTGCCAGTACTGCGTTAGTGGGACAAGCATATAAAATTTTATGAGCCAGAAGAAGATGTTAATAAAATGTATAAATCTTGTACTTTCCCTTGTGGAAAAAAAGCTGAAAATATTGAAAATCGCTAAAAAACTAAAATTGAGGATTTTCAGTGTTTTTCAGTTTCTTTAGCATTATAGTTCTATTACTATTGTCGTTTAACAATCGATCCCCAAAATCAACAGCTGACCGACATATTATGTATATTTATAGACATTTTCTTATAATATACAGAATGTCTGCCCACACAAAACGGTTTCGTAGACGCTACGTAAAATTAATGAATCCCTTCCTACTTTAGAGACGTAACTGCCCTAGATAAAGGGATCACAGGGTTCATAAAAGAAATAGCTCTTGATGAATTCTTGTCGTTTTAAACATTACCACGAGGTTTCGATCTTAAGTCCCCGAAGATAGAAACTCGAGATATTGTCTATCTAGCTGCAAAGTTTTCATAAGAAGAATATTCCTTCTCACGAACGGTGCGACAAAAAAATTGTTCCTCTGTTTTGGTTTTGATTCGAAACTCTAGAGAAAGAAAGGTTTCTCTGTCAATTTTTCTGACAAATCTTCTGATTAACTTTGATGTTTTCTTGCAGTTCTCAGTCAGAAAAGTTTGTTTATATTAATTCTGATAATTGTTACTATTTTCTTACCATTTAATATTTAATACTAGGTGTCTCAGATGTAAATAAACACTTCTTTTGAAAATATCATAAAAATTGTCAGAGAAAAATATCCACTAGAGCATATATCGAACTCGGAAAAAGCTTTGTTTCGCACCTTAGCATTCGCTTCGTTATTTATACTTATTTGTATTTTTTCCGTCACTTCTTCATAGTTGACAAACAAAATTGTAAAAAATGTCTTTGATGCAATAAAATAACTTTTTAGGCGCCACTTCAACAGTCGTCGCAACTGTACCTCCAATTGTAATTAATAATCATTTTAGGTGACCAAATCAACGTTCCAAAATACGTCGCACCGACGCTTAACTTCTGGTAATCGTAAATAGATTTATCGATCGATAGGCGCGGAGGTAATAACGAAGAAAAACAAGAAAGTTAACAACGCGCGTCGCGTGCAATGCCCCTCGCCAAAGTGACGAGGCAGCAGGCGCGGTTTTGGCCTTACACGTGTAGCATACACAGTAGGTCATTGCTCTGCACTCGCCGTCAAAGTAATACCCATTTATACATCTGTTTGACATTTTGATATTCGTAGCCTTCCTCAAGCGAAGACGCGTAATAGTGATTAGGATAAGCGGACAGGCAGCGCCACCAAATTTGTTAACAAACGAACGGGCGCTCCTGTTTATTTATTCTAGCTGTCGTGTAGTGGCTCGATCTGGCACGCTAAACGATTCCGATCAGGTTATTTATACAAATGCTTCCTCAACAAAAAACAAATTGACATACGATCATTAACGACGATCGTAATATATTTTGTTAAAAATCAGCCGCAGTGAGTCGACGGCTAAAAATAAACTCCTGTCGCGCTTGGTGGGCACTTTTTTCCCACCGGCCTAAATTGCCTTAGGTCATTAGACATTAATGGCCGATGGAGGTCCTCGGTTTGGGCGCTTCGCCGCGCGTTAGTATTCTGTTTTGATCATTTCCAAACGCCAAGTATAGAAGCTCTTATGTCATTCGTCTGAATCGAAGGAAGACGAAAGAGTACCCGCGGGTTAAATACATTGAAAACTAATAATCAATGGGTTGGACAACGCGGAGGAGAACAAAAATTGTATATTTAAGTTCACTGGATGGTCTACTCAGAGTGAACATAACCTCCTTAATAATACATATTTTTGTGTAACTATTTAGATGTTGGGTTAAGAGCCACTTTCATCCCGCTTAGAAGACGGAAACTGGTGGATTATAGACGAGGGCGAAAAACGACCAGTTTCCGTCCTAGGGTGGACGAAAAATAAATTATTAATGCCAACCGTTGTCAGTTATTTTGATTAGATTAGCATCTTTTCTCTCTGCGCACGGTTAAAACAACATTGGGGGGTTTGTCAATATAAATATTTGAAGGTAGCAATAAATTCGAGTTGCCAAAGATAACAAATTTAAATTATTATCATCTGTAATACGTTTAGCAACGGTTATCATCGTGTTTACTCATTCAATTTCAAATCCGTACGTTATTTATTTTTACATACAGCTCGAATGTAAAGGCAAATTTGTGTAATAAAATGTCGGTTGGAAGAAAAAAAAAAGAATATTTGCGCTCTTCATTTCGTCGCGAAGGGAATGAGATTAAAAAAGCATTCCCGCCGTGTTGAGTTTATTCTAAAATAATATACGTTCGCATAAATACTCGAGATTTTCGCAGTTAAAAGGCGCGCAAGACGAAACTGAAGCGCGGTGAAAGCGAAAAACACGGCGCGCGTGCACCAACACAAGCGCGCCCTGTCAGTGATGCGCGGCGATAAAGGCCACACAATCGAACCGGTATAACGCAATCGAAAATCCCGATACAACGGCCGAAACGATGCCGGTGATATAAGAAGGCTCTTGCGAATAAAAATTCTGATTGATAATATTGCGGCAATAAATATAAACATATAATATCGTAAACGCTCGTCGACTTTGATTTGCCTTTAGCTCATTCCGGTAATTAGTTTCGTTAAATTGCTTAGTGTTATTCAATTTCGTGTATTTATTGCAATAAAAGCATTGATAAGCATTGAAAATATTGTCCCCAAGCAACGAACGAATGTTAAACGATATAAATAAAAATAAAGTGTAATAATAACAATGTTAAATATTTACATATAATCCTAAAGATATAGGAGATAAACGCTGCAGTGATTTTAAGTTTTTTTTTCCACATATACATAAGTAATATTGTGTGTTTATGTAGGGATTGAAGTAAAAATTGAAGTAAATTGACCTTTCTCCAGAAATATTTATGGTACATTTTTTGGAATATTAAAAAAAAACACCAATCACCCAAGAACATACCAGAAATATTCCTGCAGCCGGACGTTAGAATGTTTCCTTGGTATATTCAGAATGTACCAAAAATATTCTTTGCTATTAGAGTTATTTAAAAGATATTTACAATCCCACTAGGAGGGTCTTTGAAATACAATTTGGACACCTTCCGCATTGAATAATATATTAAGACACGCATTTTTATTCGCGTCACACCCCGGCAGCTCCGGGCATTATCCAGGAGAGTAAAAAGGAAAAATAAGACCGCCCCGAAGTGGTTCGCGCTCGAGGGACGCGCTCACTCCTTCGGACGTAAAAGTGCGTGCCTTAAATGTTTAATTGCATACGCCGAGACGAGCGCTGCGTTTGGTGATTCGTGGAAACGGAATCGCCCGTCGCAAACGAGTGGTATTTGCGATAGCGCTGCGTCATTCCCACTCGGGCGAACACGTGTACAGGTGTTTGTTTACGAAAACAAAACGATTTTGCGCAATTAACGTTGTGTGTCGGTTTTTTTTTTACTTAATTAATTTACAATGTTCGTCCGCAGTGGGAAATGAGAACGACTCGAATTCGAACGATTTGTAAGCCAATAAAAATTTACAAATATTCTATAAATAGGTAAACAATAACAATCGAAGTTATTAGTAGATTAATGTATGTTATTGTATATGTATACATACATGTATATGAATTATATGTACGTGTATATTATTGTATTTGTACAGAAAAAAATAGAAAAAGATAAAATGTTTAATTGAATTATAATTAAAAATGGCATGAAAAAGTGTCGTAAGTAAATGATAAATTGTAGAACCGACGACGGATGCGAAGCGATTTTTATAAGTTGATAAGTAGAAAGCCATTATTGTCGGATTGAAACGTTATAATAAACTTGTTTTTTAAAGGTCTACACAATATACCTTTCCGTCTCCGTATTTAGGGTCAAGTTGATATTTTGATTACACTCTCGAACTCTCATCCTGGCGAATGTTTGCTCGGAGAAAGTAGGGAACTTAATGGAACAATGGACTCTGTCATATGGAGTCAATGTACTCCCACTTTTAGGTTACAATGTTAAAGGGAACACATATGAACTAACCATTGGCGTAGTAGGGAATGATTTTCAGAAAACATTATTGATGTTTCATTTCTCTCTTACAAGTTGACTGTATATATATATAATTAAAATCACTGTCAAAGTTTTATCTCAATTATACTATTATCCTTGATTAAACCCACAAACGACATTTCCCTGATTACATATCTGTATCGCATCTGTATACATTTTTATCAACCTTCTCTCTCTCTCTCTCCCTTTGTTCCTGCGTTCTGAAAATGTCAAAATGCGCAGTGCTTTCGGGAATAACAATTATTAAAAGATTCCTCTAACTCGTAAAACTTTTAATGAATAATATCAATTATTTTTAAATTTTACTATTATTGATATCAAAATTATTTACTTTTCCAATGTGTCCTTAAATTTTATGGCATTTTCTTGTTTTTCAATGTAATTAAAAACCGTATAGAGGCACAGTTTTACCAAAAATTTTCCCACCGTTGCCCCACCGAGGCGTTACATTAGTTTCGGACATCATGGTGTTGTGATTAAACTTTGAACATCCCATGGCTTAATCTTATTCCCCTCCCCAAGTTTCTCCGTATAAACTCCCTACTCATTTCTCGCTTTCTCTTGCTTTCTATTCGTACGCCTATTCCTTGTATCCCGGAACATAGGTGTGGATGGGTCAATACTCGAAGAAAAGCTCGGGCCGATTATTTCGATGGTGTTACTTCGGAGTCTCTTATTCCCTAAGTCAGTTAGACTGTAATTTCTTTTGCATTGTTCTTGTTACAGGTTTTTAATTTATATTATTTAACATTCGTTCGATATATGCCAATATTATATAATTATATAAATATTAAATAAAATAATTGGAATGTTGAATTAATGTAATTAAATCGGTAATATTATCTATTTATGCACAAGGGACATAAAAATGGACGTTAGTACAAAACAAAAACAAAGTTTGCACTGCTATAAAGTTTTTAAAGGAATATTTTAGTTACCAATAGTAATCAATAGTAACATATGGTGTTTTCACTATTGATTTCTATTATTAACTAAAATATTCCTATAAAAACTCTATCCAATGACAATGCTAAAAAAGCTGATTCGTTTTGCGCGAACGCGCGTTCTGCATCTTCACGTTGCAGTTTGGACAAAGTGCGCGCGCATTGGCGCCAAATACGAATGTTAAGTAAAAATGATTTGTATTTGTACCAAGTATGTTGATGAAAGGACAATTTACGTCAACTTTTATGCCAATCCCAACTCGAACGCGCAATGTCACTTATATATAAGTATACGTGGAAAAAAACTTAACATCACCAAGATTGCAGGCGTTTATCTCTTATTTCTTTACGTTTATCGTAATGTCATAATACGTCATTATTTTACCTTTATCTCGGCGAACTACGCGCTACCAAATGACGCATTTTGTACACAGTTTAAAATTGAAGATTCATAGTAAAAGTTTATCGTATAAAAACATGAAAATAAGGGGACTAGGCACATAAAAATTTGTTGTCCGTAAAATACTTTCACAGGTCGTTGACTTGTTGAGTCTTGTGAAATTACAATTTGAAGAATCAATATTGATAATCGATAGAACCAATATTATTTCTTGGGTAATATATTATTATTAATAATGATGTAGGATTATTTGAGAAATACGTGGAAAGTATAACGATTTTAATAAAGACTAATAAATAGTCAAATATAATTTGTTAGTATTTTGTTTTTCTCCAAAATATCTCCAAGTGTTATTAAGCAGTCACCGTCAGTTTTTCTCTTGTATTTTTCCTAAGAAGGCAACGTCTGAGGACAACTTTTAAATTCCATTAAACGAAATATAAATTTCATAATAGACTTATTGCAAGTAAAACTAGCCGATTTCTATTTATTTTATGAATAAGTTTTCATTTGTAAATAAACATAACCGCGACATATTGAAAAATACTGAAAAGTCCCAATTTTAGCAATTTTTTAGCAGAAATATGCTAGAAAAGTGCAAAAAAGTATTGAAACTGGGACTTTCCAACATTTTCCAGTTATTTTCCAGCAGTTTTAAGCATTCTTTCTTTAAAAATCAATCCCCGAATATCATAAAATATTTATATAACATTATATTAATAATTATCTTTTTATTTAATTAATATAATGTTAATATTAAAATTAAATAATTATTTATTTCTAATAAACTTAAGGTATTTTACATTACTTTTGATAACTATGTAAAATGTATGACAAGTATTTAGAAATGCTTTACGCTATTACGTTTATTAATGCGTTTATATTAACAATAAATTATTAATTCTAATGATAAGAAATTATATATGTATATTCTTATTAATTATAAGTAACAATATTCAGCAAACTTAAATTAAAACTATTTATTCTTATCCAAAACATTTGATGTAAATAAAATTATTCTTTGTACAAATTCACGCTTTATTATTATAAATGAAACTTCCTTTTGTGTGTATAATGAACGGAAATTCCATTTGGAAAAAGAATATTCCATTATCTGTAAACAGATAGTTTTCTTCCAGTAACTATTAACTCAAGTGTAGGCGCACTCATTGGGTCTTTTTCGACCTATGGATAATGAAAATAGTGGAATTTTTTTCATAAACAAAGAAGTTGGAAAAATACGCGCCTTCTCCCCAGCCAGTCTTGCTTTCTTTCTACGAATTGTATATTTCAAATCAAACATCATTTACTTATTAATGACATTTACAATGTAAACTTATCGATTTCATTAAATTCATTAATTTTACTTATTAACTTCATTTGCAATTAACATTTTAAATATTGATACAAAATTATATGGAAATATTTTATTGAATTATGTAAAGTATTAATATAAATATTGAACAATAATAAAAAAGAAAAATACTTTTGCACGGATAACTAAATATTTGAAAAAATATTGCATGTTGAAACATCCCTATTAGCAACAAATATTTATTATACATTTGTGGGAAATATTTTAAAAATATTAAAATGTCCATGTTGATAAAATATTATATAAATATTATACGCTATTATAGATGCGTGTTCCAGTTTAAACAATTTTTTTAAATAAAAAGAAAAGACAGATAATTCTATTCATATAAATGCATTCTTTTTCAGTTTAAGAAATTGTTCAAGCCGGAACACGCCACTAATGCTACAACATAAGTTTTCAATTGCTTTTTATAGTTTTTACTATGACTGCTTATAGCCCTAACAGTAACGAATATTATTTTGATACACTCTGAAAATATTCTGAATATACCACTTTGGTTTATGTTTAACACTACTTTACAATAGAAAAAAACTATTATAAATTATGATATTTCACAATTTTCATGTTATGAATTATCACTTATTAAGAATTATAATAAAAGATTATAATAACCTAATAAGCGAATTATTATTAAAAATTATTTAACTGCACAAATCTGTATTATGACTTTCTAATCAGTGTCATATTTCTCAAATTCTTAACAATTTATTTTCAACACTTTTTCATGTGTATCGTATTTCTAAATTGTTCTATAAATTTTAATTAAGTTTCAATAAAGATTTGAATAGTTTTTAATGATTCCTCATTTACTGGGAATACATAACAAATTACAATATTAAATTGTGAAATACGATAAAGTATTATGATTTATCTGTGGCAAATTCTACAATAATTTATAATACATTCTTTTTTCTATTGTGAAATATTGTTAAACTTTAACCGGAGCAAAGAAATACTTTAATATCCGGCTATAGAAATATTTCACATGTTTTCCTGTGTGATTCAGATTTCTTTCAATATACCGGAAATGTGCCATAAATATTTCCACGGTAAAACAGAAGAACATTTGTTGACAAATGTTTTTGAAGTATTTCTTGCCATTAAGTAAATTTCCCAAACACCTCCCCATCGATTAACCAAAAAGAATATGTGCATCAATGAGAACAATGGGGGTGCTTCGAAATGATCCAAAATTCATTTTATCCAGACATGAAATGTATCAGAAAATCATTTTATCTAACTTGCAATGTATCCAAAATTTATTTTATCCAGACATATATTGTATCAGGAAATCACCTTATCAAACTTGCAATTTATCCAAAGTTCATTTTATCCAAAATTCATAACACCTAAAATGCACTTTATCTAACATAAGAACAAGTTCACTGATGATTTAACGTTCAGAGAAAAGGCTCGTTTTTATAAAAAAACGTTGTGGCAAGTTCTTATGTTAGATAAAGTGCATTTTAGGTGTTATGAATTTTGGATAAAATGACGGTTGTGTAATTTGACGCACTGATAAATTAACGTTCAGAGAAAAGGCTAGTTTTGATGAAAAAGACATTGTGGCAATTTTTGGGTTAGATAAATAGTGTTTTACATTTTATGAATTTTGGATAAAATGAACTTTGGATAAATTGCAAGTTTGATAAAGTGATTTTCTGATACAATATATGTC
>JABFPN010006145.1:0-11997 GCA_022817305.1 Leptoteleia sp. ZL-2020
GGCACGTCAATGGCCCGATGGATTGCCGATGACGGCCCATGCACATTTGGTGTTTCATGCCGATCGACGGCACCAAGCTTGGGCCATGCTTGGCCCGATCGTTTTTTTCTACATGGGTGGGTTTATGACATTGATCCGCCTGGAAATTCGTTCCCCGAAAACAACCGGCTGCATTATTCAGACATTATTTTCCCTACTTAATATTTCTCGCTGTTTAGAATTATCGACGATAATAATTTCAAACTTATTTAAGAATACGACGTTCCAACGAATTGTTAATTTATTTAACTTCATCTTAACTTGGTACACGGCGAATATAAATTAAACACAATAAAATTATTATTCGCTTTTCTTGCAATTTTCATAATTATTCCAACGAGCAGCTACATTTATTTATTATTATTATTTTCCCCGACTGCATAATAAATTTTGCGTAAATATTTTCAATGTATTCAAACGAACCCAAGCTTGATGATATCACAATTCACGGGCGCTTGAACTTGACCCATTTTTTGACTGTCATATTTCGGTGCGAAACTAAGAAAAACAATGATTTCTTTCGGAGGATTACGACCATTTCAAAAACGCAATATCACGTCGCACGTACGTCAACTTTGTTTGCTACTATTTACCAACAGGGATCAAAATCCGGCAACGCACGAAGAAACACAATAAAAAAAAAAAAGAAAAAGAAACACTTTTGAATCTTAAGTGGAAGATCTTAGTTTGATGCGAGCTAAAAACGAAAGCGATAACACGAAATCTGATTATCATGCGCGTTTAAGGAATACAATTTACCAGCTGACAAAGGATATTATACATAATACTTTTGATTCCACATATTCTAGTCCCGTCCATTGTTATTAGAATTAGTTTGAAACTCCTTTTTTTGTTCGACGAGGTAGATTAAATCTAAGTTGGAACTGTTATATCACCCTCTGACATACTTAACTCGGCAGTGTGGGTAGATTTACTCTTTCAAATCATTTTACCGCCTGTATAACCCACGCTTTATTTCTTACCTTAAAATATTCCACGCGCACCGCGCGCTTAAATTTCAGATGCAATCGGACTTATCGTGAAAATCATCTTTGATACAGATAAACCCTAACGATCCGTCCAGTTTTAAATTCAAACGCCCCAGCGTTCAATCTATTAATTGCTTATTCATTCGACTGTACATTATCATTCGAAATTATTTATCAATTTCGCCGGCAAATTTTCTTAATGCCATCCTTGCGAGCGGCGAATCCACTCCCTTAACTTTTAATAATCCCCGATGAAATCAACATCGTGTGACTGCCAAGGCACAGTTAACGCCGCCTTACACGTAAAAGCATAACACAAGTCGGGAGCGATGAATAAAGAATTGGGAGTAAAACGCAAGTCGATCACTAATTCATCCGTTATAAAGTGCGATTGAATCACAAATATCAGTTTGAATCGGAATAACCTCCGCGGATGCGCGCGCAACTGGAAATCGCTCCGGCAGCCGTGTGATTGGTAAGCCGAGATATAGAAGCAAGATATATATCTAAATCCTCCCGTCGCTTTTCCGCTGGAACTCGTTTTACGGAGGCTCATAATCGATTGGGACAGACAAGGATAAAACGCTGGCGCGCGTCATTTTTACAAATGGCCGAGGGGACCCGCGGGGGGCGGGGTGGCGCGGATCGAGGGGGAGGACACGAACCGACGGAACGGACGAGTTTCGAGTGCAGCGATTCCTTTTTCGCCCATTCTTCCACCCAATTCTATTACATTTTTCTATTATATTCCTCGCATCATAACGATTGCTTGCTGACGCGATAATAAATTCCGCGTCCCATATTTTTCTTGCCGCTCCATCCTTCCGCCTCCCCTCCCCGCGCCCAAACGTCAATTAAGGTTCCGTTCCCTTTTTGGAATCGGTATTTCAAAATTCGCCGCGTATCCCCGCGCTAAATAATCAAGCCAATTCGAGTGTCTGCTTTTTAATGAAACGCACGACTTTGCGAAATTCGGCGTGCTAACGCAATTACGACGCACGGGCTCTACGTCTCCCGGAGTGTACCGAGGCATAAATGCATGAGTAAAGCGCTGCGACAAATAACCGGGAGGACCCGTCAACGTTAACGGACGATACACCCCGGTTGCCGTTTCGTCGAATCACCGATTCTCCGGCACCGCGCTCGCTTTTTGCGCGGCGACGTTTTTCCTAGACCATTCGCCAAATTTCTTCTCGTCCCATCCGGCATATCCATTGGCCGACAATTAATCGTGGCGTTCGTTTCCATCGTCGACGTGTTTACACCTATCCCCCCCCCCCCTCCCTTCATTTTGACTCGAGAAAAAAGAAACGAAAAAAAAAAACAATATCTCTAATTGTTTTTCAAACGGCAATCGGAGTTCGATCGACATTTGCAATTCAAAACAATCGCTCGCACGATAACAAATGACACCGTTCCAACCTATTCCATCTCTATCTCCCCCCCCCCCCCTCCCTTGGACACGATCCACGGATTCAAATTAATGGACGGATTTTTCATGCATTATTCGTATCGGATCGACCATAAAGGAATTTCTTTCGGGCGCGCTCACTTTTTCCACAATTCAATCTTGTCCGTCGCGTTTGTTTAACGCGGCCATTTGGTATGTGCCCGCGAAACAGGAAGCCTTCTTGTACCAATTCCAAATCCAGTTCAGTCCACGATTTTCGGAAAGTAATTACTGTAATTTTAAGATTTTAGGTTGCTTTATACCTAGGACAAAAAAATTATATACACGTAGAATAATAATGAGTTAATTTTACCATAAAAAATTGGTATCCAACTTTAGAAGACAATTTATGAACATACTTGTGATAAAATATGAAATAAATGGTAAAATAAAGTACTTTTTCCTACAAATTTATTGGAATAAATGCTTTATTATAGTATTTCTTTCATAATTTATCATAAGAATGTTCATAAATCGTCTTTTGGGGTTCAACTTCAATTTTTTATGGGAATAGTAACTGTTTTATTCTTCTGCGTCTAAGTTGCCATATATGCCAACATATATACGGCATTATATATCACCTATGTATATAAATTTGTTTCATGGCTACTGATTATTTCAATAAATTACTCTTTTTTCCCCAAATACATTTCACAACTAATCGAAGGTCACCGATAATAGTAACGAGAGCAAAATTGACTGTTAAGTTGGTAATTATAATATTCGAGTATATCATTCAAGAAAGTGTGGCGCGTTCATTCTTTTTTTTTTTCATCTTCATCGTTCAATTTCTCCGCCGCAGATGTTAGAATTATTGAGCAAATTACGTGAAAGTACCGGCCGATCTAAGCACAGTTCCTTTTTATTAAGCAAACTTTCAAAAGTTATGCCGTATTAATCAAAATATAAGATGTTACGGTCAGTCCGCATTCCGTCGATTCAACAAAAAATCCTCGCTCGAATGTCAACGCTGTGTTTCAAATTCTGATCGTTTTCTCACAAGGCAAACGCAATTATCGCACCAATGCCAGTGATGCAATCGAAATCTTGGTCAAATTTGTTAAACTCAATTGTAATAGAAATATATGGTCCATATGTGTTTCATATAAGGAGATTTATGTGGCCCATATATGGTCGATATATGGCAATAATTGATATAATATTCTAGCCTTATATACTTTCAATAATTTCCTTACATGGAAATCAAGTATTACCATATATCAACCATATACACACAGAAAAATGGATGAGTTAACTTAACCCTAGAAAATTTAAGTATAACCCTTGGAGACAATTTATGAATATACTTATAATAAAGTATGAAATAAATGGTAAAATAAAGTATTTGTTCCTAGAAATATATTGGAATAAATGCCCTATTATAGTATTTGTTTCATATTTTATCATGAGAATTTCAAAGAATAAGAATTAAATGTTCATAAATTGTCTTTTAGGGTTCGAATCCAATTTTTTATGGGGAAATTAACTGTCTCCTTTTTCTGTGTGTATGGCCATATATGCATTAAGAAAGAAAAAACTTATATGTCCATATAAGAATTTTTTATTTCCTCATATGAAATTGTTAAAACTTACATGGGCCATATACGGACCATATATATTTCATTTTACTCCAAAAGTTAGATTGGTAACCGCCTAACAAGGTATACCAGCACTCTGCTTCCAAGCGTCCATTTATTCTTATTCTCGTTCCTGTTATAAATTTGCACGTTGATTCTTTTACAGCCAAGATGGCGGGCCTTTTGGATCGATTATAAAGGAAATTACAGTGGACTTTGATGGCTATCCCGGTATCCTTATACACCGACGACGTTACACTTAGATGAGACAATGGCTTGGCGGGACTCGTTAATGTAATAGGCATCCGAAAGGTGTGAGAGCGTTCGTTTCGGAGATGAAAATCAGAAGCTGTCCCGGGAAGGATTATTTTATAAGATTATTATCTTTAATAACACCACCGGTCCGAGGGGCCAGAATCGCTCGGACGAGAGTGGAGGCTCGGTCTTAAGAGGAATGTCCAGGCGCCTACAAATTGACGCGCCTTCCTCTTGGCACTGTTTATTTTTCGAAATGCCTCGACGCCTTTCTTCCACGGAGCCACAATTAATTTCGGACCCGGCAAATGCTGGAAAAACTCGCTTCATTCTCTCCTTTGCCTTCCCACGTACCCAAGATAAACAAATATCGGCCACTTCCAGGGATTGTTACACGCAACTCCGGAAATGGTTCGCGTCACTCGACGTCCAATGGAATTTCAAATTTCCTATTTCAATGTTAAATAATATCGAGAGGAATTTGAATCCTCCGAAGTTTTGCTGGTTCCTAACCTTCGGTGTTTACTTAAATGTAATATATTTATTTACATTTAAGTATTAAATGTAACATAAAATAAATAAATAAAAAAAAAGCTGGTGTTTCCAATGTATAATAGAAATTCTGTCAAATCTCATTCGGATAGGCCAACAAGAGTTGTATAACCAACTGATAGCACCTGTAGTGATGTTATATCGAGGATCAAGTTAAATTTTCGTACTTTCACACCAGTTTTAGTAACCTTCCTCTGACGACCGACGGCTACAAAGGTTCCTTTCACAGTCAGATAACATTTTACCATCAAATAACAGGGTAGAAGTTGGAAAAATTGCACTTGTCTTGTCAAGAAAACTTCAGACCTATCAAGGCTTACCTTAGACAGTAATTTTCTTCTTTGCTTGAATGTAATAAGTATCTAATAAGTATGAATAGGAGAATATTAAAAAAAGACCAAGGCATGTGGTCAAAACACAATGTTACCAATAAAATTGGATAATGGTGTTAATGGTCTGTCGTGTGGTCGTTAATCTTTGCGTTAATGCACTCAGTTATTGAAAATATAAATAAATAGGTGTCTCTAAATGACAAGCGATTATATATGTATTCTTTTATTAAACATAAAAGTATCACTGGGTGTGTACTCTCTTTTGATACAGTAATTAAAATGAAGTGTTAAAAAAAAAGTCATAAATAAATGTATAATTTGTTTCATTGGTATAATTGAGGAATAATGAAAGTAAATTAATAATATTTACTCTGACACAATTAATTAAATACATGTAAATAAAAAATGTATTTGAGTAAGTTTAGCTAATCGGCTTACGAGAGATACTTATTCATAAAGTCCCTTTTGTCAAGAACCGTACACATTAAAATCTTTGTTTGTCGAAAATTCAACTGCAATTGTTTTCGTGAAATGAAAGAGTCCCAAAACAAAGGCCCAAAATATTTCACGCTCAATTTCAAAAGTTAATGCCATAATGACCGCCGCATATTGGATTATCGTCTTCCTATCATCGTTCAATAAATCCGTCAGCTATATTTGACAAACGACTAAGCTTCTAAATCATCGTAAAAATACATCACCACAATATGTCAAGACCTTTAAATTTTTAACTTCTGAATAATCCCTTTCGGATTTCAAATTCGTACACAAAACGTTAGAAACAATGTGCGCGCGACCTTCATTCATTTGATGTTATCAAAGTTGATTTTATACAATTTACTCCAAGGGGATTATCATTATAAATATTATTCATTAATATCGTATAATTATAGAAGAAGATTGAAACACTCGTGTCTTTCAAAAGAAATTTGGATTTACTACACTCTAATTATCTCTTTAATCATTAAAACATAATTTTATTTAATGACGGTCATAATGGGTGAAAGCGTGTTGCCATCAAAATTTTAACATTAAATTATTTTGAACATATTAACATGAATATTCTATTGGTAAATAGAAAAATTATATAAATAGAAATTAATATCAGTAACTAGTAAAAATCAAACATATAGGGACATATATGAAGACATATGTTTTTTCTTAATCAATATATGGATATACATGGCCAATATATGGCAATAATTGATATAATACTCTAGCTATATATGATTTTAATAAATTCCTCATATTAGAACCAATTATTACCATATATTCATACATGAATTAAGAAGACACATACATGGCCATATATGTATTAAAAAAAAACATATATCTAAAAAAAAGTTTCATGTTTACTAGGAGATAATTATTGATAATGTATTTCTCGACATACAATAATTACTACTTTAATTGATCAACATTTTCAATATTATAAACAATGTCTTTTTTATTACCATCTTTAGTGTTCTCTCTATAAGATTCTCCAAGTTTTAATCAACAACATTTAAACAATATTCTTTGCCGAGCGCAAATCATCGATACGCCATTAGTAGGAAATGTGTTAGCGGTGAAAAAAAAAAAAAAAAATTAATGGTAATGGCACTGCCATCTCCGAGTCTCAATGAGATTCGGGCCGCTTTAAAGTACGATATCGAGAGACGCGCGTGAGATGGTATTAAATGTTGTAAGCGTTATCTCGGGCTGGTGATCGCGACGCTCGAAATGGGTCAAGCGTCGCCACAGCGCATACACGTTGGCCGGCCAATTTCTCGGAGTGGGAACGAGGGGGCGACGAATGGCCGGATTGGCCGAAGGGCGGGCACCTTCGGGCAGGTGGATTCGTCGGCCGTCGGTGCCCTGCTTTTGTCCCATCAATTAGTCACGTTTTCCTTCGCTGACATTTCCACCACCACGACGGCCACGGCTACCAAAATCTGACCTGCTACGTTCCAACGAAAAACTACACCGTCCTCAGTTTTACCGGAATAGCCGAATTTTCCACCGCGTCCCCGTTTTCGCGTGTCCGAGTGCGAGTTTCACGCTTGTGATGAGTGTGTTTTGATGATGTGCGTTGTTGTCAAAGGGGCACCCTTGACACATTTCAAAAATTGAGGGAAAAAGTAAAAAAATTGTGCCTACAAATGAAGGAATAAATTTTAGTATAGTGTGGTACCTTCTGTTTGCAATCAAACTGGATTTCCAGTTTTTGTTCTGGATTACTATTGAATTGAAAGGGATACTTAGGATAGATTGGATCATGCAAAAATTGGTAATTGGATGCTTGTCTTATTTGTTGGAATGAGTGATTCTGCCAGATGTGTAGGAATTTGAAGGATATTTCTTATATATTTTTGATATATTAAGAGTTATATTATATGGGAAACTTGAAACAAATGAAATACTCGAGTCGTTTTATTGTGAACAATCTATCTTGAATGTTATTGCTACAATAATAAATGGAAAATCATTTTCCATTCCATCCACGGTTACAATACTTTAACGGTACCAGTTTTTGACAGAAACATTCCTGACTATTTACTGTTCCCAGATTATATCCAGACTCTTGCCAGACTTATTTTAGTCTGGCCCAGATATTGATTCCATATCTCTTACCAGATCATTTCCAGACTCTTGACGAACTAATTTTTTCCGCACTAGCAAGCAATTAAAATGATTTAATGAATCTTTTATAAGAAACAATTTATAGTTTAAATCTCCAACGTCCTATATAGTACAATTTAATACCTCTGAAGTTTACACTTATTTCTAAATATTACTTTAATTTGTATCCTTATAAATTCCATTATATCAAGTATCAATTTATTATAGTAATTTATTTATTATCGAATCATTTGTGTTGCACTCAACATTTAACACTTTCGTTATTATCGAGTATTTATGTCAAATGTCAATGCCAAGATTATTTACAATATTTGTATAGTGCTCAAAAAGTCAATAAAGCTCTGGACTCTACGTGGGTTCGGTTCAACAATTCGAGACTTGATCTCTATTATTAGTGTGTAGTTTTTTCCATGCTTTTTTCCCTGTTTATTTGTTCTTACTGTATATATTTGTCATGACACTTCCAACTTGGTACCAGGTTCATTTCACATTAAATGCTCCGAAGCAAAGATACTTTTTATACCATCCTGACCGTAAGACATTGCTAAATTTGGCTTAAACCGTGGCAAAGTTTTATCTAACATAATCCACTCGTTGACAGGTTTGACCTTGACACACGGCCATCAATTGTTGTAACGAATAATTAAATCAGCTGCCATCTAATTATGGAATGAATTTTAACTCCTCTGCATACTGTTATGCAGAATAAAAATAAAACAAAAATATATGACTTTGATCAAGTTTGTGTATTATTATTGTTGCTCGAATTGTATTGCTGTTATTAAATTGAACATGAAAAGTGTAAACATAGACGAGGAATCGAATTTCTTGCAATATCAATAAAAGAAAACTTAAAATACTATTTTATATCAGGAATTATATTATTAAGCGTAGTTTTGGTCCAAAAAGTGAACTGTCAAAAGTACTTTGTGTAGGTATATAAGTACACGAAAGTACCATTTAAAACTAAAACTATCGAAAGCTCTTTATGTCATTGTGTAGTTGTATTTTAAGGAAAGTGAAAAAATTGAAACATTCGAAGAGTTTTGTTTTAAATGGTATCTTTCCTCGAAGCTATCCAAATCGAAACTAAGAATGTGGTTAGTGACTAAAAATAAGACACGATTAAATGAACCGTTGTGATTTGACACTTTTCAGGAGAGTACATTCTTCAGGGCAACCAAAACGGAAGCGGAAGTAGTTCCGAGGACAACGGGAGCCAGCTCTTGAACGAGCCGGAATTAAACTTGAGCGACCCGAGCCTGGTCGACCTAGGTGATGACTCCTTGGAACTGTCGGACTCCCTCAACCTCGACAATGACTTTGCCAACGATTTACTCGAGAGCAACCTGCTAGGCGGTAGCGCCGTCGACGGCCTTCTTGGCAACTATTCGTTAGGACTGCCGGTCGGTTTCAACCTCGAGGAAGCTTTGCAACTGGTCGGCCTAGATGAGCCACCTGCCGAGGTACGTACACCATACTGAGAAAATAAATATAGTATTGAAAACTAAAATCCTTTGATTAAAGACATTCAATTAAAAGAACCAAATTGTTTGCTTCAATAACAATTATTTTTAATTACAATAACTCAAAAGCAATATTCTCACCAACATATTTAGTTATTTCAACTAAAACTGTTGGTCAGCTAAAAAAGAAACAAATCTTTGGTTACCACAACTAAACATTTTTCTCCGTGCACCAGTCCTTTTCAAAAAAGACAAACGAAACTAAGGAACTAACGAAAAAAGATGGAATAAATGTAAAAGATTTGCTTCGAATTGGCTAGGGAATATGAAAATGGTCCTAAATGATGTTCTGTTTATCGCGCCTCGTTTTTAACCTTTTACTAACTCGCGGTCCCGCGTTTGTTTTTCCAGAAGAAGAAGCCGGAAGTGACGGAAAAGACTGACGCCGAACATTCCGAATCGGAGCAAAACGATTCGAAAGCAGCGGAGTCAGACGCAGCCGTAAAGGAGTCAGACGCGGCCGAAACCTGTGACGAGGCGGAGCAACCCAGCAACATGATTCACACCCCGCAGTTCCACCACTCTCACCCTCACCACCGCTCATTCCACCATCAGGTATTGCTCTTTCCTTTATTTTCTTATTTTTTTTTCTCTCTACTGTTCCTGGTTAAAAACACAATAATTAAGCTAAACGAAATCATGAAGAGTAAGCAACTGGTACATCCAATACAATCAAAAATCAAAAACGTTCAACTTATCCCTTGATATTATTTATTATTAATTATATCAAGTACATTTAATGATAATACAAAGGAGAAGAGAAGGTTTACAGTGCAAGCGATGCAGCAGGTATATAATGTTTCACTTGGGTGATTTCAATAGCTGAAATAAAAAAATATCTCTTAATCTAGCTTTGTTGATAACTTCCGTTGGATGAAAGATAAAAAATGGTTTATCATAAGAAAAGGAAAACATATTTCATGGCTTTTTTCTTCACACTGAAAATCTCGCCGAGCGCTCATTTGAAAATTACGTGGTAAACCTGGCTGGTTATGGAAGATTTGAAATGTTCATCAATGCCAGGTAAGAGAATCTTTAAGCCGGCTGGCAACGAAACGTGAAAATGAATCGAACGAATCGTTTAAAAGCCCCGAGTGAAACGCAGTACTCGAGATAAACTATACAACGTAGATACAAAGAAACTCTTGACTTTCCTTTCGCCCGAAGATAAACCGTCGATATCGCAATAGAAAAAGTCGCACGTGTAAAAGTGCTCGCCGGCGATACAAGATTCAACGTGACTTTTCCGCGTCGAAAGGCGGACTTTCTTGGCGCAAGGGGAAGCGGATTCCGCGGAAATGGAACTAACGAAGGGCTCGCCCGTTGCGCGCGGGTGATGTACGAGAAACGAGGTGCCTTCCCGTGGCGAACGGTCGCGCACTTGGTGCGCAGTTGGTGCGCCGTTTACGAGGCCGTAAACGGCACGCGCGTTATTTACGGAGCCCCGAGCTGACACCGCGCCGACACCGAGCCGACGCCGGCCAATGCAACCGACAATTATCCTTCGTAACACCGCGTCTTAATGTAACGAGTACGATTTAACAACTCCCCCTTTTCCTTTTCCTTTCCTACTCGAGTCTCCACCCACTGTTCTGCCAGGAGAATTTCCGAGTGCCCGCTCATTCGAGTTACCCGATGAGCCGAAAAATATGGCCAGAAAATACACCTCGTTGGAAAAGATACGACGATTCATACACCTCTTTCAGATGTATTCTACATCTTCTTCTTCATCTTCTTTTTCTTTTAGTTTAGTTACAATTTTTCCATTTTCTAAATTCATAAAGAAGTACACTGAGAAAAAAGTTGGGATAAAAATTATTATACTAAATGTAAAAATGGGGACAAAATTACAATTCTTGTGATATTTAAAATACATTTTAAAAGAGATTATCAGTATTGTACAAGTTGTTATGGTACAGTATAATGAAAATGTTCATTTTTCTTATAACCTCTTTTAAACTGTGTATTAACTAAGACAAGAAGATGTCATTTGTCCCTCTTTTTACATTTAGTATAATAATTTTTATCCCAATTTTTTTCTCAGTGTAGATGAAATTAAAATAAACAGTTGGATACTGTACAAAATAAATAATTCATAGAAATTAAATTTAATCTAATGGACAATACTGTATTAAATGTATGTAAATTTGATGGAAACATTTTGACACTAAGTAAAATGAAAACAAAAACTTCCTTCAGATATACTGTTATGTTGGCATTAAAAGTTGCTTGGAGCAAACAGACGTCATTATACAATACATTTTTCGTGACAATATTTCGTTGCTGATATCATTTATAAAAGGTGACTTTAATTATCATAATTACGGAATTGAACCGGGGCTTAATTACTTTAATGTCAAAAAAAAGTACATCTAACTTCTGCGGACCGTAAAACGTTCGCCAATTTTATAGCTAAGCTCAAGTCCGATTGGTTAATCATTTAGCAACGGTTGGTGTGCAAGCAAAAAGTCAGGAAATTAGTATCGAACAGAAAAAGCTGAAAATTATAATTATTTTTTACAACTTAAGGGGGAAATGTTTTTAAAACAGCAATGTAAGTACACTGAGAAAAATAATGTCGAGGAAATTATTATATTTTCTAGTAAAACGAGACTCTATCGTTATATTAGGTAGATTTATTACGTGAATTGTAAC
>JABFPN010006146.1:0-11993 GCA_022817305.1 Leptoteleia sp. ZL-2020
CGAGAAGAAAACGTGTGTTGGGGGCTAGGGGGGAGGGGGAGGGGTTATTAAAACTAACAAAACATTAAGCGAATTTCTCTAAAAACGAACGGTTCGCAAAATTTCACAGTTCATCAATTTTAGCGTAATGCTTTTAATAACACATATATTGGAATCGGCTTGGAAATGATGTGGCTTGCTCGAAAGATTTAATCCTCTGCTTGATTTGTATTGTTTGTTTGTCAGAAAACGAGCTCGTTAGATTATTCCTCCTCTCCTCTCTCCATCTCTGTCCCTCTACCACGCTACCTCTCCCTCGCTCGCTCCCTCTCGCGCGTTCCTTCTTTTTTCTTTCCTTTTCTTTCCCTCCGCGTCTTTCTCCATTTTTATCTCGCGTCGTTTTATTTATACGAAACTAAACGTTGAAACCGTTTTTTTTTTTTCAAAATTTGAAGTCGTAAACAAATTATGTAAATATGTAGAGGGTCGAATTAAAATAATAAAGTCGGTAATGTTTGTTTACGTTGGAAAAGACAAAGAGCGGAAGTAAATATAAAAGTAAACATTCGTTTACGTTTGGTATTTTGAAGTACGTTTCCATCCTTCAGTTCCATTTTTATTTATTTACTTTTTTTGTTTATAGATTTCCGCATTTTAATTTAACTCTTTTTGAAAGTCATATCGTTGAAACATTTTGCTGTACGTTACGTTACGTCAAAGGATTAAATAATAACAATATAAACGTGTCACGTAATCCGTACGAAAAAAAAAGAAAAAAAAACTCCGATAAGCGTATTTTATAAAACGTATGCTTTTTCCAAAATTCAATTTCAGAAATAATGAATAAGCTCTCGGCCAGTGAAATATTTGATAAATTGCATCGAAAAACAAATGTATAATAAATTACAGTTTTTGATACTAAAAATTTACGGTGCATTAGAAAAGTGACAAATGTTACGTTTAAATTTTGCCGCCATGTAATTCGAGATTTAAACAAAAATTTAAACTATCTTAATTTATTATTTTTTTTAATGTGAAATTTGAATTTTACACTTTTTCTTGATTTTTCAACTAAACTTGAAGAAAGTACGATTTGAAACTGTCTATAACGACACCTTAGAGACCGGAAGTTGGTCTCTTATCTGCGTGTAACGACAATTTAACGACTGCATGTTTAAAGACTAACAGTAATAATGTCACTTTCATTAAAACTTTCATTTAAATAATCAAGATTCGCGCTTAGAGTTTGTCCGGAAACAAAAGACCAACTTCCGTTCAATTGTCGTTACATGGAGAGTCGTTATAGACAGTTGCGAGTGTACTCACTAATATAATGTAACGTTGCGATGGATAAAGTTTATTTATAATTAAAATGTACAAAAATTGTTCGTAAAACATTTGAAAAGTGTTCATCTCTTGTGGAAAAAAATGCTAAAAATTCCTAATTTTAGCAGTTATTCCATATTTCAGCATTTTTTTCGCACAAGGACTGTATACTCTTCTTATAAGTTTTCAAATATTAAATACACTTGACTTCCACACATTTGCTTTTCACTTATTTTCTCTTCCATACATTTGCTGAAATCTGACCAATGAGAGAAAAACATATAACCCGCCAAATTTGAATAAGATTATGAAACAATGAATAAATAAACAATAAATTTTAACCTAATTCTTTTTTTTCTGCGCATAACAACTCAAAATAGTTCTTTTAATCACTCAAAATGAGAAAGAAGTTTCAAAACAAGAATTGTTTATTTCCCTCTCCCTCTCTCCCCCCACCACGTTTACCAATGCTTTTCTATTTCAGCATCGTTTAGCGGTTAACAAGATAACCAATAGGAGTCATCGGTATTCGATCTTGACTCACAGTTGACCTCAAATAGCTTTAATCTTCGGAGTACCGAAATGGTCTGGGAATCGCACGCATCCGCACGAAATAATTCTTTTGTTGATCAGAAAGACACCCCTCCTTGATTCAGCGCTGTGAGAAATCTGATATCGCCGTGATGAAAGCAATTGGTATGAATTCGGACGGAGCAAATCTAATTTCTCGCTTAAATTACATTACTCAATGGAAATGTTTTGTTACTCCAATCTTTTTTTTTTTTTCGTAGCCCTATTCATTATTAACTGTATACTATTTTTTTCCATTTCAATAATAGCTTCATTATTATAAGTTAATTAGTGTCAAATAACATTAGTAATGAATGTATGTATAATAATACCCTAATAGCAAATAATATTTTTTAATATTATTTAGCATTTTATACGTTTATAATATTTTAGAGCAATATTTCTAATGCTTTAAACACATTTTTAAAGAATGACTGAAATAATATTTATATTTGCCGCGTATGCGCGCGCATTTCATCTAACAACTGCAACTTCACGTTGAACTGAGCTTTAATAATAATAAAAAAAACCATTTGAACAAAAAGAGAAACAATATTTGTTAAATTTGTTCTATTAGAACTCATAATACTCTATATAAAAAAGAAAATATTAACAATTGAAACAGTAATTTGTAAAATTTTAGTAAACTTTTGTATTATACTGGTTTACAAACTAACAACAAAGTGACATCTAGTTGATAAAGAATAAACACCGCGATCAAGATTGTCGATAACAATTTAATGTAATTTATGCAATTTATGTAAACAAAGTGTCGAAAGACTTTTTTTGTCACAAATATACTTTGAAATTCTGCTTCCTTTACAAGTAAGTATGCCCATTCACAGATTAAATTAATCAACCTTATTATTTACATAATCGTTTGATATATATAAGAAAAATTTATATATTTTTATGAAAAAACGCCCTATATTTATAGGTTAGCAGTTGACAACTTGACAATCAAAACACAAATTGTAAATCACTCAGTAAATGAGAAATTATTAAAATTATTTAAATGTACAAATCTTCATTTAAAGTTATTAAAATTTATAAAACATTTTAGAAATATGATACACATTGAAAAGTTTCAGAAATAAATTATTAAGAATTTTAAAATGATGACAGTGAATGGAAAGGTTTAATAAAGATTTTTTTAGTTTAATAATTTTTAATATTATCTCCTTTACTGGGCAGTTTGTCAATATACAATGACCTATGAAAACAAACAAAATAAATTTCTCTTATTTGTCTTATATATAATTATAATTGCAGTTTGCTAAAACTTGAAATGCACTGGTTATTAGATTAATAAATATTTCCCCTTTCCCTCCACTCGCTTTCATTTATTTGCATTCATCTCATCTTGGTTTAATTAAACTACAAATAATTGTCTGCAATGTAACATTCAAGCGAACTTATTACATGCATTAAATTAACTCAAACATCCAACCATTTATTATCTTGGAAACAAAAGCTTCGCTTATGAATTATGATACTCGAACAGATTGATTAACATTTAACGGTGAATCGAACAATTCTTTTTACAGATATCCTTCGTTGATAGCAGTTGCAAGATTACACGTATAATCAACCGTTGGAATCATTTCTAGGAAACGGCTTCAATCAATGAAAAATGCTTTACGGGGGAATTGTGCGTACGCCAGGACTTTTCAATAAAATTATTTATCGAGATTGTCGCGATGTCGACTTTCAATATCACAAGTTTTATCATATAATGCATGGATTTATCATATATTATAGGAACATATATATATATACATATATGGAACGAGGATGAATGTTAATTAAACCAAATTTACATCTATCCTACGCTGAGGAAAAAAAATTGTAATTAAAATTATCATACTTTCTACTGTTGGAAGGATATTGTCTACAGTGTCTGCTATTTTACCATACCATTGCAGTAAAATTTTATATTCAGTATGGTAATAGTAACCATGAATCCTAGCAACCGTACAGGATTATATAATAGTATATTATGTACCAAGGACGGAGTGACAGCGATTATAGACGAGTGTGAAGTTGGCCGCACCAGACAAAGACGATCCGCATCTGAGACGTGGACGGAAACTTGCTAGTTTCGTTAGTTTCGTTAGTTTTTCCAAGGAAACGCGGGTGGAAACTTGGTAGTTTCGTTAGTTTTTCCTAGGAAAAGTGGGTAGAAACTTGCTAGTTTCCATCTTAGGGCGGAAAACGACTAGTTTCGTTAGTTTCATTAGTTTTTTCAAGGAGACACCGGTGGAAACTTGGTAGTTTTGTTAATTTTTCCAAGGAGATGCGGGTAGAAACTAGCAAGTTTCCACCCTAGGGCGGAAAACGACTAGTTTTGTTAGTTTTTCCAAGGAGACTCGAACGGAAACTTGCAAGTTTCGTTAGTTTTGTTAGTTTTCCCAAGGAGACGAGGGCGCAAACTTGCTAGATTCCTCCCTAGGGTGGAAAACAACCAGTTTCCATTGGTGTCTCCTTGATAACTAACAAGTTTCCATCCTCGTATATAATCAACTGGCTTCCGTCTTCTAAATAGAACGGAAACAGGAAATTCTCCTAACACCTGTTCCAAAAAACATTTATTATACTATACCATATAAAAAATATATTGGTATAGTAATTGTAAAATCATAGACCATATCCCTTTTCAACATCAGAAGGTACAGAAACATTTATCACACCTTTTTTCTCAGTGCAAGGTGGGAACTTAAATTCAAATCGTTGTACGTAGATATTTTTTCTTCGACTCTGTCCAAAGATGTACAAAAGTTGAATGCATATTTATGAGATTAATTGAATGTTGAAATTCGTTTGTGCAGGGCAATCTGACAGGAAGAGGTGCAATTATGCAATGGGAATTACAGTATAATTATGAAACTGGCGTGGTGGTAAATTTATAATTAATTTGGAATGGAAATGGAAAGGCATTTGGGGTAACATAAGAAAAGCAAAAGCGGATCAAACGCACGATTATTGTTACCGTCTTTTGGCACCGAAGAGAATATTAATTAAGAGAGCGAAGGGTGGTTCGATGGTGACCGAGTGGACCTGTTTCGTACAAATTTGATTCTTTAAATTGTAGGGGATGACGAGGCGAGGTATCGTCAAAGGTAATTGGGTCAATTATAATAATTGTATTATAATATAATTTGAACCAAAAAAGAAAAAAAAGGAAGGCTAAAGCTTAACATTTGGATGGTTCTCGTTTGGACTGGGAACGTCTCTCGCGATTGATTATGCATCGGAGAAAATCACGCTGGAATAACATAAAAGGAATGAGTTGGAAAAATCTGCAACATGAACGTAATCAATATGTCGTTTCTCAGGGCCAGTCGAATGGAGAGACCACCGTTAAATTCAATACTGTGATCAAGTCCGATGGATTTTCCGGTAGAACGTTTATAAGACCTTATAACGTTTCACAAGTTTTATCTTATAATTATGTATTAATTGTGAATTTAAATGATTTTTAGGGTATAAAGATGTAAGCAGGTACGAAAAAGGAGGGGAAATTTTGGAGTAAATTAAACATTATTGGAATTTGAACGGTGTTTTATAAAGTATAAATTGAACACGTATTATTGATCCAGGAAATTTATAAAGATTATTGAGAAATTATATGATTTTTAAGCTAGATACCTTCTATGAAAAGGTACGATTGTTTAATCAAGGTCTAGCACAGTTAATTTTCAGTTAATCAATAATACCTGCATATTCAGTTGTATATTATTCCATCATTTATTGGAATAATAAATGTGCCCAGTGACTGGTGACTAATGACTGGTGACCAGTGATTGGTGACAGGTTTTATTCCTCGATAACATCTTATTTTTCTTTAATCTTTTTCCTTTTCCATTCCTTTTCAATCTCTAATCTTTTGTAAAATATATTTTTACAAATTTCAAAATAATATATTGATAATAATAATATATAATTAATAAAATAAGAAATACTTAAAATGCACACATATCCCTTAGTTATTATAAAATGTAGTTGGAACGAAATTTAAAAATTATTAAGTTTATATTAAATGGAGAGTCTGTGGATAATTTTTGTCCCCTTAATAAAGACATGGCAACAAGAAGTGTCAAGTTGCTTGTTATTAAATGTATATGCACAATCCCATTTGTTAATTACTCTATTATAACTCCCTGTTCCCCAATCTGTCATGCTAAATTATCTATACTCAGTTGCGGCTGCCTTTCGGTGACCACCGCTATATACATAACTATAGGTTCCGTAGAAATTGAGTTGTGACGTTGTGAGACTGTTCTGATTTTATGTTTGAAACTGTTGAATCAAACGAAAAGTAGTGCTATAAGCAATTTAATTAATATCGCATGTTATTGTATTTCAATTAGATTCAATAATGTATGAAATAATTCAAACGCGAGACATAATTATGAAACAAAAAATATATGGTGCATATATATATATACATATATGTATATAAAATTATTTGCAGAGAATACTCTGTATATGTGTACGGTAATTAAATTACACGTATGAAGGAAATTTATTTTCATGCTGGATTTAAAAAAAATGAATATTAATCCATATATGGTCGACATGTGACAATAATTGATTTCCATATAAGGAAATTATTAAATGTATATATGGCTGGAATATTATATCAATTATTGCCATATATCGACCAAGTATAGCCAATAAATTCAGATATAAATATAAATAAAATCAAAAAACAAAAAAAAATCAAATATTAAAAATTAAAATGACAAATATGGCCATATATGGATTAAGAAAAAGCATATATGTTCATATATGAATTAATTATTTCCTTATATGAAATTGTTAAAACATATATCGACCATACATGTTTCACTTGTACTAAAGATATTACTAGGATATATTATTATTATAATATATTATATTCCTGTGCTTTTCAAATTCTAAAAAAATTTCAGAAAACCGAAATTAAAAATAAAAAAACTGAAAACAAATTTAAAAATAAAAGATGGTATTATTTATATTTTAAATTATATGTATTTTAATATAAATAGTTATCTATATAATTATTATTTATATTATTATATATAATATAAATAATATAAATAAAAGTAGTTATTTATATAAAATAAATAATTAATAATTTTTGCATTTTAATAATATTTATAATAAGAGTAGCTATGCCATTAATATTTTTAGATTTAAATAATTATAATTAACTTTAAAAATAGAGCACATAATAAGTCAGAAGGTCAAACATATTTTGCTTTTACAATACATCAATAAAATATCGATAATACATATTATACAATGTAATATTGTACGATAAATATTATACAGTACTTTATTATTTATTTTCATCGTAATATTTCGTTTAGGAAGCATCAATTCTTTAAACGCTACGCGTGACCTTTAAACCGTTTGTTTATTTTCAAGTTTTTAATTACAGAGGGAGAACCGCAGCGACCCTTATTTCGAATACGCATCGGCGTGCCGTATTGCGCAAGCGCGCGCGAGTGGCGAGCGCACGGATCGCGGTCGATGAGGCGCCCCCGCCGCCGGCGCATCGATCATTATGTTTCGGTACGCGAGCGCGGGTGGTCGCGGATATCCGGGGTGCGATTAAGTAACAGTGGCGTGCGCGCGCGCGCGGTCAGTTCCCGCGCGTTTTCTGCCTGAACGTCCCGATTGTAGTGTCGATTCGTTGATCCCGTGAATCCCCGGACTAGCAGGATGATAGATAATGTGGACGATGTGGCCCGAGGAGTGAACCCCTTGCGCGGATCGGCGGACACTTCTTCAGGTTTTTTGATTATTTAATTTACGTTTTCTTTCGAAAATGAGGATAACTTCCGCCATTAAAATGTGCATAAAACTTAAGCGAATTGAATTTCGCTTTTATTGTTCTTTAAACGAGTGTTATAATGTGAATTTGACCGGAGGTTAAAACCAAAATCTTTTTTTTCCAACAAAATTAACAACAAAAACGGGGCTTCCGCCATGATTTTTTCCCCAAATTGTATTGCTATAATGCGTTTATTCCATTTTCAAACGGTTTTTTTTTAAATATAAAATATTGGCACGTTTTGTTGAATTATATTTATTGCAATGTGCACAGAAGTTAGTTTTTATTAATTATGTGTTAATTTATATTTTTTAAAAACTACTTTTTCAATAATTAGGATATTATTCCATTTTATCGATTAAAAAAAGCAAATTCCGATTAACGTAAATTATAAGTGCAATTTTTTTTTGTTCTCGTTTTCTGATACTTTTTACATTTATTCGTGAATGTGTTAAATAATTTTCAATATAATTTTTCATGATGCGTTTAAAGAAAAAAAGAAAGCATGAATTAAACAAAAATATATTGTTTATTATTGAATAAAATTTAAACAATGAGAAATTGAAACAGTATTTATAGCAGTAAAGAGTAAAACGTTTTAAAATGTGATATAAAAACAGTTTTTAAACGCATTATAGGTCATCCAAATAAAACGGTAGCGAAAATTCATTGTTTACATTAGAAAGGGCGAAACTGTAACTAAACAATATTTGTTTGTGTGCTGAGAATGTTTTATTCTTGGAATTTCACATTATTTTTGATAATTTATATACTTTTACGTAAAATTTTATTTGTTGTACAAAAATATGCAAATGTACCTACAATATTTAATGCGATATTTAATACATTGCTTTAATATAAAATATTCTATGCATTCTAAACCAACAGCATTTGATGTAACTTAAATTTTCATTGTTGACTAATCAACAAAAGGAAGGTCATAGCTATTCGAAAGTAAATAATGGCAATTAAAATCATAAATAAAGTTATGATTTCACTTAGCTTTTTTTCTCACATAAAGGACGCCATTTCTAATTGATGGGTATTTTCTTATTCTCTCCCACCCCCTCGGATAATCCCCCAAAATCATCCCTTAACGTTGAATATATTTTAAAAATTATAAAGTTTTCGGTTTTAGTCTTTTTGTACTTTTATCAAAGATTTTCTTTTTCAGTCGATTAGAATTTTTATATTTATCAACGCCAATTGTATCATCCCTAAAAATCATCCCTTATATAAAACATTTTCCTAAATATAAGTAAAAATAAAAGTAATAAGTAAAGTTTTTTGCTATATTTTGATACATGTAAAAAACTTTAAATAAACGATATTTTTTTTATCTAACACCCTTAGAATCAAGCTTGAAAAACATCCCCTAACAATTGTTTTTAAAATATTATTTAAAAAATAGAAAATAAACTTCTTGATCTTAACTTTTTGGCAGATTTAAAAAAGATATTTGAAATTAAGATTTTTTTTATTCGCCAACACCCCTAGGACCAACCCTAAAAATCATCCCTTAACATTTCGCATTTTCTTAATATAGCAAATAAGGTTTTTTGTCTTTGCTTTTTTGTACACGTATTATTGACAAAGTTTCCAATCATTGAAGAATATATTCATCTTCCATCCCCATGGATCTACCCCCTCCCCCCTCCAAGTATTATAACGTTTAACATTTTTTTAAATACATTAAATAAATTTTTGTTGCTTTAGACTTTTGGCAGACATAAAAAATATTTCTAATCGAGAAAATTTTTTTTACATTAACCACCCTCTAACCACCCCCTTAAACTTTAAGTAATATTTTGATTATACTATAATTTAATTTAAATAATACTTTTGGCCTCTTTTTTGCTTTTATATAAGGTATTATTCCCAGACAAGATTTTTTTATTTATCAAGCCGAATCATCCCCAAAAATCATCCCTTAAAGTTTAATATTATTTTATATATAATATTTTAAGTTTTTTCATCTTAAATTTTTTGCATCTATACAGTAGGCAATATTTCAGTCGGTGAGAATTTTTTCACCACCTTCCCCTTTAGATCATCCCCTCAATGTCATCCCCTAACACTAAACATTTTCTTAAAATTAAGTAAACGGTTTTTCTCTTTAGCGTTTCAATATTATAATAAGCATAATTTTTATTTGAAAGGAATTTTTTCATCCACCAACCCCTTTGGATGGACCCCCAAAATCATCCCCTAACAAAATGATTTTAGATATTAAATAAAAATATTCGCTTAAGGCTTTTGGTACAGTGGTAAAAAATTTCTTTTCAACAAGATTTTTTTCACCCCTCATCTCCTCAGATAATAACTTAAAATCATCCCCTAACTTAACATTTTCTCAAATATATCAAATTAAGTATTTTTTCTTAGCACTTTTACACATTTATAAAAAAAAACAGTTCTCAGTCGGCGGGATTTTTTTATCAACCAAAAACTTCAGGATCATCCCCTAACAATAACCATTACTTTAAAAATAGTGAATAAAATTCTTGGCCTTGGCTTTTTCACACATTTATAAAAGATATCATCTCCGGTTGACAAGAAATTTTTTATCCGCCAACACAATTCGGATTATCCCCGAAAATCACCCCCTAAACATTCACCGTTTTCTTAAATACAGTAAATAAAGCTTTTTGTCTTAGTTGTTTTGCACCCTTATAATATACAATTTCCAATTGGAAGGAATTTTTTTCATCTACCCCTTCGGATCATCCCTCTGTATCGGCTACTAATATTGAGCATCTTTTTAAATATAGTAAATACGTTTTATTTGTATTCAATGTTAGTGGATGATTTTTGGGGTTTTATCCGAGGGAGTGGGGTAAATAAAAATTCTTGTCGACTGGATGTAATGTCTTTTATGTGTGTAAAAAGTGTAAGGGAAGTAACTTTATTTATGGTTTTAATTGGTTTTACTTAGTTTCGAATGGCTGTGTTCAGTTTTCCTTTCTTCGCTGATTAGTCAACGTTGGAAACTTCAGTTACATAAAGTTTGCGCAATTTTAACAACTTTAGTAATTACACGAGATAATTAAGTACAATTCTCATGCTACGTTTTAAAACTTACGGGGGAGTATGGAAAATTATACTATCACACCATTTATATATGGCTCGCGAGCTTAAACCCATGTTCTTCTACATACCATTTCAATAATTTACTCGCTCACTTTCCATATGTTTCCCTTGCCATTGTGTTAGCCTTCTCGTGTGTAAATTTCCTAGCAATTGCTTAGTAAATTGCTTTAATGATATTTAGTGACTTTGCCATCTGTCGCAATTAAAAAGAAAAGGACACAAAAGTTCTTTTTTAATCTAGAATCCGGCAATAAAAAATATTGATAATTATTGGATATAGCCAATAATTACTAAAATATTACTCTAGATATATTTCTGTTCCATTTCTTGCAATCACAACGCCATCTGTGGCAAATAGAAAAAAAATTGACTTAAAATATTTTTTAGTGATTGTGTGATATAAATGTAATTTAAGACTAACACATTTCGCCTTTCGAAACATTAAATTTTTGGTTCATCAAATTTTTCTATATGATGAATATTACTGTACATATATATATATTTCAGATTCAAAGAATCACCCTAAATAGACATAAGGTACAGTATCATATGATTTATGAATTTAGTGTAAAACCATCTTATGCAAAGTATAACAATCTTGTTCATCGAATATTTATTTTTAATATAAATATTTAGAATAAAACAAGTATTATTTTTAATTCTGCATCAATACAAACGATATAATTGCTTTTATGCATTTATTATAAAATGTAAAACAGGACGCAGAGAGAAAACAACAAACGGAATGGAAATTCATCGAGAGAATCTTAGCATCACATGTATACACACACACACACGTACAAATAACATAAACATACATTAAAATGTAATTACGAATGTACCTAAATCTTCGGTTGTTGAATATACATAACGCAATTTTGACACACCATTGGATAACGAAGCATTCATTATATACTTTAACTGTAAAAAAAAGTGCTTGTGAGAAACTTTTGTGCAATTTGTGCAGCATAGAGTTAGTATACGTTATGCCTCTAGTAATACACCATACGAATGTAAATTTTACATTTCTTAAATTTAAGATTAGAAATTTAACAATGTTAATAATGGGGTATTAAGTGAATACAGTGGACTCCCTCTTAACCGGCTCCGCTTTAACCGTTCTCCGGATTAACCGGCCAAATTTCTAATCGCAGTTAATCGAAGTACTAATCGGAGTTAGGGCTTGCAGACACTTGCGTGCAATGTT
>JABFPN010006147.1:0-11992 GCA_022817305.1 Leptoteleia sp. ZL-2020
GATAACCATATCAAAATTTGTTTAGCTGTTGTACATAAAATTTCTACTTGTTCCAATAGCAGCTAGAATTTTTAGGTATCCTTCATAAATTTCTACTAGTTCTCACCGAAAATTTTTTTCCGTGTATATTCTGAGTATATTTCTCTCAGTGTAGTTATTATTATCAAATATGCTATCGTTATAGTTTCGGTGGATGTAATAACCAGGAATTGCGTTAATATAACCAGAGTTATAGTTACTTAATATTTGAATGATAAAGTAGTTTGATTAACTAAGATCTATATTACTCTATATTATTGGTATTTTTGAAATGTATTTTTAATATAATGATTATTAGAGAGTAATTAAAAGGTACGATTTGAACGAAATATTTATAATTTAGCGATTATCGACCCATGTAGAAATTATCAAACGGTTGAGTACCGGTACAGTATCGGCGAACCTTGGGCAATGGTTGGCAACTTATAGTTGGTACGCTCCTGGAGTGAAACGAAATTTTAATAGGTTATGTACAATACAGATCATAATTCTTGGCAATTTACCTACTGATTGTCCTGTTCAATTGCTGACAATTAATGGTTGGCAATAAGTTGTTGGCCAGTAGTGATTTTGTGCCGGCAATTTTTTTATAATTAAATGAAGTAATTTATGAAATATTAAAATATGTAAATATAGATAACAAAAAAGATAAATACATTTGGTAATAGATTACAATGTGTAGATTATAAATACAAAGGTAATGGATTAATAGTCGGGATAACCTAGTGCCAGCATTATACCAACGGTCACTTATTTATCTGCAATCAACAATTATCTGCATGTCAACCCAAATTTTATTTATTCTAAATTATTAATTAAATAAATTATAAAAACTTCGCTTTTCTTGCCAACAGTTGTTTGCCAATACTGAGCCTAGCCTTCTCCAATTGTCACTACTGAAATAACACTGATTTCTCTACCTAGGTATACTAAAGCGTAATCCTGGAGTATTAATTGACCGAATCATGGGATTACCAACCTATAATCCCATGTCAAAATAGGTGTACCGGCAAGTCACCGCGTTAACGATTCAATCGATCAACCCGGCAGCCAACATTTTAATGCAAGAAAAGAAGTGACATTCTGAATTGTTCTTGCCGATAACCACGCTCCCTTGTAATCCTCGTGAAGCGCACCGTGTGACGGGCGAGGATCCGGATCAAGGAACAAAATTGATCCCACGCTTCTTTGGCCGGGCAGCATCCTTTATTAAGACGAGTTTGATTCAGTATCACGCGCATACCGATTCATTCACGCGGGCTGCATTTAACATATGAAAAACTGACTAAAATGCCAACCGGCCCTCGCGATCCTTTGTCAATTTCGTCGCCACGCTGTACCGCTCGCCTTTTCTTGCCAATCCCGACCCAAGGCGACAGGTTAGTCCCGTCAAATGAATAGGGTCACGTCCGTCTCATTCGTCGCACCAAAGTTTATTCGGGCTCCTTGTTTTCCGGCGAACGCTCCCGGGGCAATTCGAGATGATCGCGAGGAACCTCGCCCCGAGACACTTGGTACGCCAACTCTTCGACCCACCGTAATCCTACACTCAAACAATGGCCTAGACTCGTTTCATAATATTCCTTCATTGACCCTAAAATGGGGGTCCAAAGTTGACCGAATCGGTTAAGAAGTTAAGTCTTTGAATGGCGGGTAATTCAAAATACCCAATTCAAAATTCATTGTGCGATCGATTAAATCAAATTTGGTCTTAAAGAAGGGGTTTTTTTTTTTTTTTCAAATATTACTTCACTTTTGATTGACCCCGAATGGCAACACCATAGTACGTTACATTCCCGAAATAAGGGCGTACCGACTGCGCAAAAATTAGCCATTCTTTGCGTCCCATCGTTTTCTTTTTTCCCTTCTTTCTTTCTGCCTCAAAAAGAGACGCACCTTGCCTCTTGACTCGTACAATGTCGGGTTAACGTTGGATTGTTTAAGGCCTCATCCCGGTTTTATTTCTATCTCCGTCTTTCTCTGCATCTTCGGCCCGATCTCTCCCTCTTGTCGCGACCCCTTTCTGGGTACCGGTATTAAACGCCATCGGCCAACCCCTAATGCGGGTTCATTATTTTACGCCTGGATGTGTTCGCTCGGTTGATCCCGATCGAAACGAGAACGGGCAGAATTTAACGGCGGATTTTAACGTTCGAAAAACCACCTAGACACGACGTGTAGTCCGGACGGGGAGGGGGGGAGCATTAACTGCGTTTGTTTGCCTCTGAGGCACGCGCGACGCGTACCCGTCGATGAACTCCAACGGCCAAATAATTGGTGAACACGGCGCGGGAAAAGGGGAGGGAGTCGGTGACAAGTTTTCCTCGAGTCTGTGAGAAGGACCTTGAAAATTGCCAAAGGCTGACGAAAATATCGAGAGCCAGAATTAATTCCTTTGTACTTATGATTTTTGAGAATGATATTCAATGAAATTATTGAGTTAATTTAGTTATCCTGTAATCTAAATTATAGAATGAGTTGGATGGATTGGAACTAAGCTCGCATCTCACACGAAGAAAAATGTTGCTGTTATTATAACATTAATTCCTTTGTTTAGTTGTACATGTTGAAATTTATATTGGAATTACAGAAAATTAATCTGTAATAGCACAACTGATTTACATAAGATTAAAGGTAGCCTTTACAAGGACATTTAATAAATGGTAACTTAAAAATCTGTATTGCTAACAGTGTCATAATGTTGTTATTATAATTCTATGAAATTTTATATTTCACATTTTGTTGATTTTTCAGATATCTATAATAATTATACTGATTAATACTTAATAAAATTAAAGTCTAATAATTCTCTCATTTCATACAGTAGATAATTTTAATTCATATAATATCCAAAATTTTTAAAAATGTCTATTAAAAACGAGTTTCAAATAAACTGGTCCAAATTACTCAAATTTCCTCTAAACTAAATTTTTATGGTCATCATACATTAATATACAATAGTTCCATATGTGAGAAGACAAATAATAAGACCATTTAACTTAATTATAAACTAAAGAAATTAACTTCAGCATCTAATATTCGCAAGTCAAACTTCTCCCCCTTATTTTTGCGTTAAAACACAGAGGGGAGGTTTGCTCCCAAAGTGGACTCGATATTCCGGGTTTGACGCAGGAATTAATACTATTTATAATATCGAAACATATCGCGTTAAAACCGGTATAGCGTTGCCCCTCCGCGTCAACCGTAGTCGACAGATGTGCGACTCGTGCCCGGGACGATTGCGTTTTCGCGCTCTTAAATTTTTCTGCCACATTTGCTCTTGTGTAAAGGCGGCCGGTGCAACATCGTTATGTATATTGTACCGTGGCAAAGCCACCGTAGGGAATTCGTCGCTCCAGTCAAATCCGAGGCCCTGCGGCGTTTGCGCACGATATTTCAATTTAGTCGTTGGAAAGAAGACGCCCATTTCCATACGAATGCAAGGTCCCGTGACCCGACGCAAATGAAGCACCGTCCCGACCTGTAATCTCGGTCCGGAGAAGACGGAGCACCAGCCTCGGTAATTTCGTTGCGATGCAAAGTACCGGCAACTCCTTCGGACTGAAGTTACCGTCCTGTTAGCGCGCCATTGCCAACGGAAGCTCGCAGGAAACATCGCCGAGAAGAGAGAGAGTGAGAGACAGAAGAAGTTAGAATTACCCCCTAGAAAATAATTTCAGTGCCGTTGGACAAAAGCCACAGGTGGGAAACACTCAAGATGGAAGACTTCCTAAAATCCTATCCAACCAGCGATAGTATTTCCCATATGTGGCTTATGCTGTGTCATCGAAATTCGACTTTGTATCAGGATGGATAGTCATAGATGGGTACCAGAAGATGAACGTGGATCTGGTCTTCCTTTCCAGCTATTAATTCGGTATCTGCGTTAAATTTCGAGAGCAACAATCGATCCTTATCATAACGCACGTTAGGCAAAAGAGGACGTCATTGGGCATAGGAGCATCCTCATGCAAATCGGCCAATTTGACAGAATCGTGAGAGATGATCGCCGACGATCTTTCAGATGCTAATCGGGTGTTTCGTTTCAACATTGAAAGATGCATCCTGCGACACGGTGAATGCGTATCGTGATTCGTTCGATCTTTGCGGACAATTACAAGAGGCAGTAGTCGTTAGCCTATGCCCTCCGTTGGCGTGCACTTCGTCACAACTGACTGGCCGCGTAAAGCGTTGTCACGGCGACAGAGACTTGCGCCAACGGGGCGGGCTTATCCTCTTACCCCGCGGTTTCGTAAACGTCGGTTGGCCTAGCGCGAGGTGTTCCTTCGCTCGGCCACGCGGAAGACTCGTTTCGTTGATCGCAATAAACTTATATATATATATACTTTCGCTGTCGTCATTATATTGCGATGACCAAAAAATGACGCAAATAATCTATGGAACTGAAGAACAGATTTTTTAATATTGAGCACATAAAGAAACAATGTTTGTAAATATTTGGAAGATGAAATTGATAAAATAAAAACAATAATATTGTTTATTTACATCCAAAGGACATAAGAATGGATGTAAATACAAAATATAAACAAAGTTTGTTTACATTTTGCTTTTTGAAAACGTTTCATTTTTTAGTACCATAAATGGACTCAAGTATAAAACGTTTTCAACATACAAAATGTAAGCAAACTTTATTTTTTGTGTTTCAGGGCACGAAGGACAACTTTAAAACAAAACAAAAACAATAACAGTGTTTTTATTGTTTTTGTTTTGTCCCTTCGCGTGTTGACAAACAATTTTTGTTTACGTCGTTGACTTGAAAACGTTTTATTCCTCAGTTCCATCCTGTTCTTTCAGTTTTCGAGCTTTGCTTGCACGAAGAATATTATGTTATTTTGTTTTATTTTGAATTTATCTCCGAGTAATGGATATAGTGGTCACTAATTTCGAAGATTCTGCCTGACCCAGGTTCATATGACGCCTCAAGGTGCGCGGTGAATTGATCCATCCCACGTTGCACGATGTTCGAGAATCACGGTCGTTCCTACATTTGTGCATAAGGTGGATGACTTTTCCATCGAATGCGAACTGAAATTCACCAGAGGCTTTATGCAAAGCCAAAATTGTGGGTGCGTCCGGACGACCCAGACCACGGAATGCAAATACAACTTCACATTTAGCGTTCGTGATTCTGCGCTGTAACGTTTTGCGGATGTGTACAAAGCGATTTTGCTTTTGGCTCTGTTCAAAGGTGAATAAAATCGGGAAATTTATTAAAGATTCAATTGAAGTCCTGTTGTTCTTGACAAATACAAGAAAAACCATCTCCTTTGTTAGGTATACCATTTTTTACCCAAAAAATGAGTCTCTGACTCAAGGTGGGAACTGAACCTACGACCTCTTTCTACCCAAAAAGGTACTTTAATTACCGCAATTAATTTTCAATGATTTTAACACTGAAATTACTTGGATGAAAATCATTTTAACCTTCCTAAAAATTAGGAATTTTAATTTTTTAATCTTAAAAACTTGTTGAATCAAAGACCAATGGTACGAGTACTTCTAATGGCTGGAAATCATTCCGCATCATCCATCAATTTACATTGAAAAGGAAGCTATTTTTGCAGTTCCATACTTCGTTTCTACAGGGAACGAACAAATTCCAATTATCCCAATTTAGATTTCACCGCGAGCAGATTACCGAACGACGGATTGTGGCGATATTGATAGCCGTACATTCGAGTCGTCGATGCATAACGCACAGGCCGGTTTCGGTTCAAGTTACCGGGCAATTTGTACCAAGTTCGATACCTCGACCACACGGGACGCCGGCACTTTCGTAACACACCCCCTCCTCCAATCCGCAGCAGCGGATTCCAAATGACTCTATCCGTTTAAGCGATTTTCGTTGGCCGGAATTAAAAGCGAAGATGACGACCGGCTTCTAACCGGCATCCCTCTCGCGTCGCGGAGCGTGGTCTCCATTTCGACCGGAAAAATGCGAGCGAAACGGGCAGTAAATATCATGCGCGGACAATGTCGTGAATTACGGAGAAGCCGAACTATAAATGACTCGGTTTAATGCCGCAGCGTCGCCCCACAAGACGCAGGTCCGCGAAGCCGAGAACACCCATCGCGGCTCGCTCGCAATCCAGGCCCGATCGCGAAATCTTCGCAGCTCTCCGCTAACCTGTTTCCGAATGACCTTTTTCCCGTCAGCCGGAACAAAATAGTCGCCGGACTTTCTACTATCGGGCAGATTTATGGAGGCGTAGCCTAACCGGCGGCGCGAGGTTTATAACCACGCGATGCTTTTCGATATTTCAACGCGCGAAATGGACGTATAAGGGGAGACTATATCTGAAATTTGACTACTTTTTGCTTCAGCATAGGGTGCTCTTTTTTTTCGGTAGTGTATACATATAGGGTTGCCGTATCAGAGCCATACCAGGTCTCTATTAGGAAGATATGAGAAAGGGTATCCTCACGGGTGTCTGATCAGGTTTTCATGTTGGGACCAACTGTATGTGTAACGCATGGCATGAAATTTAATACACAATATCACAACATTTAAACATGTTTCTTTTACCGTATATGACAGTAATTTTTTATATTTTTTCATTAATTTTACAAGTACTGTATCCATATATGGCCCTAATAACGAAAGAATAACGAATAAACAAACACACTGAAAAAAATATTCGGATTACAATTAACTCCACCGTGAGGTTAAAATATATTCGGTTTTATCAAGTGAGGTTAGTTTGATCGGAATGAATGTAATATGTAGAATCTACCCCATATAGGTCATAGGTTCGATTCTCAGCAAAAACAGGTTTTCTGCGTAATGACGATATGTAGCGTTAATTTCTTCGGTGTGATACGAATTTATAATATTAATATACATGTTAATTAATGTATATGTTGTATATAACCAATATTAAAACAGTTATAAAAATAGAATTATAATTCGGAATGTTACAGGCAAATAAACAATGAAGGACAAATATTTTATTATTTTTGCTTCTAATTTACATGTCTCAATATCACTTAACGAGTCACTTGAATGAAACAGTTTATAACATTATATTAACTGAAAGTAGCAGTTGTTTTTATTTAATGCTTTATTTGAAGTCAACAATCGTGAAGTAGATTTTACTCCCCTAATAGCAAAGAATATTTTTGGTACATTCTGAAAATATTCTGAATATACCAAGGAAATATTCGAATGTCCGGCTCTAGGAATATTTCTGGTATATTCTTGGCTGATTCATGATTTTTTAATATTCCAGAAATGTACCATAAATATTTCTGGAGTCGGACATAGGAATATTTTAGACAAATATTTTTGGAATATTCTGGAATATTTCTTGCTATTAGGGTCCATGAATCAGTTGAATTAAGAATTTCAATGCATTATATTAACTGAAAACAGCAGTTGTTTTTATTTAATGCTTTATTTGAAGTCAACACTCGCGGAGTAGATTCTACCCAACGAATTTATTCGATAAAGAAATTATTCTACTTACATCTACTGAAGAATGTACTTGGTTATATACAACGTAATACTGGAGTTGATTCAAGTGAAATTCGGTTGATTCAATCCCCCTTTTTTTTCAGTGCAATTATAATGTGGAAACATCGCTAGGCCCTAATATGTTTGCTGAAATTTCATACTGGTATCCACATCGGGGCCATACACATGCCTAGCCTTACAACCCATAAACAACGCCCTACCCAGATGTTCTATTGGGGCCATATCCCTCCCCCTCGATTTCAATTTTTGCTAGGGACAAGGCGTGTCCCCACCCCCTCACCCATACTGTCCTTTAGATACCAAATTAGGATAACGCGATGGTGCTTTTGGCGATAAATTTAACGGCCTTGGCCGCGGCGACGTCTTAATTATAAATCGACGGTTTTGATTTCCCCCGAGAGGGATTAATTGCACGTTGCGCGTCGCGCGCGAGGCGATATCAATTATCGTCGATAAAAACATGGGTGGTGGTGTACCGGGGGCAAAAATAAAGGACGACGCCGGCCGGCATTGGTAACTCGAGATCGGATCGATCGGATAATTTATGCCAGTTCATGAGAGTTTGGTCGTCTTGAATCGACTCAATAAGTCACCTGTCCAACGGGTTGCGCGGTGCACACCTCGGGCAAAGATTATCTGCGATCCGGATAAACTGGCCGGCGCGAAGGACTATCGAAGAGCGATGTTGAACCGCCGTCTTATCGTGCTTAATCCCTATTTATTTTCGTCCTTCGCGGAGGCAACGCTCGCCGCGTCGTTTAAATCTAACAACGCACGACCCGAAGTAAAGCTCTTTACTAAATTTAATCGCCCGGACTCCGAGGGGCCCTGATAACGCCCCGAGGCAACAACTGGTCCCAAGGAGGTGTATATTGCCGTTCGAGAAATTTTACCGGATTATGGAAAACTGTAACGAGTTTCCTGAACTGCTCCGCGTTAGCGTTCTTAGATTAGCAAACGCGCGGGGAAGTGATGCGCAATGAGTATCAACCGGTGAGAGCAAGGTGAGGTACTTGAGATGTAATAATGTTGTCACATTTTTGTGAATCTCGCGAATTTACGATGAAACATTGTGGCAAATGTTTAATAATTTATTATCCACCAAAGGAGATTCCAGGAAATTCCCCAGAGAGGGAGATGGCATTCCTCATTCTCTTGTAACGAAGAGTAGTTTTCTCTACTGGTAAATTGGAATGAAATAGCTATTATTTATTAAGGGAAATTTAAATGAAAATTCTTTGGTGAATTTTTATAAATCTCCAGCAGTGTATATGTTACTTTTTGCCAAGAAGGAACAAGAAATGGTATTTTTTCGAAACTCCCTAGGGTAGAAAATGGCATTTTGCGCTCCGAGTGACGAAAAATTTGTATAATCCTGCTTTCTTGTAAAGAAGAGTTTTCTACTTTTACTTGAAGAAAGGTGGGCTTCGAAACGACTTTTAATAATCGCAAAAAAATTTTTAGTCTCGTTCTTCTACACGCAGTAAGAAGTTGAAACAAAAATTACTATACTGTATAACAATGTTAACGTAAAATACTTTGTTATGGTATTTTAATTCATTGAAAGTCGAAAAAGTACAAGATTTATACAATTTATTAGTGTCCAGTAGAGTAAAAATTGTGAGACATTTACTAATATTTTAATACTTGCTAAGTAATAACGATCCAAGAAATGATTTCACGTCATTGATGATATAAAGTATACACGGAGAGAAAAGATTATTAAAAATTACTGACATTGTTAGTAAACTGGTTATATACTTGCAAAATTTGAGAAATTACTATCTTAAGTTATCATAACGTATCAATTATTTTTAGAAAGCTGACAATATATGTCAAAATGCTCTGACACTTTTTACTAACTTAGGATTGTAATTTTTTTCCAGTACAAGACCAGTTTACTAGCTATATCAGTAATTTTTATTAATCTTTTTACTCCGTATAGTAATTTTTGTTACAACCTTTTTTCTGCTTGTAACTTTGGTCTCCCGTATAGTCGTATATTTAAGTCGCACGTCGCAACTGTCTTATGCCCTTCTGGTCCGTTAAAAATTCGTACATAACGACACGCGTGCGTCAACCCGAACGATCCCAGCGATCTTCGTCAATGAAAACGCGACGTAAGAAGATCCTTTCGTCTAATTTAACAGTGGGGAGCTCGGGAACCCGAGCGGCATTATCAAAGCGTTCGCTCGAGGAAGAAAATCAAGTTGCATGGATCTCGAAAAAAGTGGGGAGGGGAGAGGGGTGAAAGAAGAAGATAAAGTGAGACAATACTGAGGAGAAAGAGCGGTTGGCTGCTGGAAAAAATATGACGGGACGGGATTCGGACCCGAAGGCGAGCGTAAAAGAAAAGAAATTCTTGTTTGCGCTTCAATTCATTCTCGCATTTACTTTACAGTAGCGGTGATCTGCGGTAAACCTTTATTGATCCGACAGCGGCTTCGAATAATGACCTTTGATTTAAAAATAAATGTATAAATGAAAGGAAAAAAACCGTGATTCGAGTTTTATTTTTATCGAAACTAGGTTAGTAGTCGAACTTTAATGGACTTAATTTATTTGCAAAATAAATTATATTATGTTGGAAAAACAAATTTTACATCATTGGCACCTTGAAAATATTTCATTATTCAATCACAAATCTTTGCAAAGTTATGCAAGAAAAATTTCGGGAAATATTTTGTGGTCAAAAAGGGAACGCCATTATTTTTCCAGCCATCCCGCACTCAGAAAAAGTTATAATAAAAATTACCATACCTTCTGGCGTTGGAGGAATATTGTTTAGAGTGTGTGCTTTTTTACCATACCATTGCAGTAAAATTTTATGTATGACATAGTAAAATTTGTTATATGATCTAGTAAAGTTGCCACGTTTATGGTAATTATTACCATACTAAATACAAAATTTTACTATGTCATACATAAAATTGTACTGCAATGGTGTGGTAAAAAAGCAGACACCGTAGACTATATCCCTCCAACGCCAGAAGGTATAGTAATTTTTATTATACATTTTTTCTCAGTGCGTTTATTGCCTGCGTTATTGTTTTGTTTATTTATGAATCTTGCCGGGCGTAAAAATAGAACTGCGCCAGGTCGATAATTTACTGAAATAACAAACGTTCTCAAATGAACGGTAGTTTCTTAGGGTCAAGGAAAAAGGAGCAAAAATCCTTTGGCATCACAATGACCATAACCATTAACTCTCGTACTTTATCATCCAATAAAACTCGCTCCTAATTGTTGGTTTGACAATAAGGAAGGGTTTCAAAAGTCGTTTAATCGTCGATTCGCGATTGGTAAAGACGTCATCGGTCAGCGCGATCGCTCCGAGTGTTGCGGCCCGGCATTTTCGAATGAACGGTCATTTGCGTGGCCGCCGCATCCGCGTCGAGGGCTCTATTACCAGTAAATCTTTTCCGATGCGTTGCAATATAAATCCAACGCGGGGATATAATGGCATTTTGATCGCCGGAATAACAAGGATTAACCCGTTCCGCGGTGTTTACCGTCCTTCAATTGGTCGACCTCGACTCATGCAAATGTACCCAGTTTGCCGTAACTGAAAATCGGCACGTGGAACTACGCCCAGAGATTAAAAGGAACGCCAGCGCTTTCCGGCCGTCTTTCGCTTTATTCTTTTTTCATTTCAAATGCCCTCGCCTTAAAATATAGCTCAATCAATTCAATTAAGAAATTTTACATTAAATAAAATGTGTCTATTAAATGGACACCCTAATAAAAATGAAATATATATGGTCTATATATGTTTTAACAATTTCATAAAAGGAAATTATGAAATTCATATATGGACATATGTTTTTCCTTAATCCATATACACGGAGAAAAATGCCGTGTTATGCCAAACGCAATTGCACTAAATCCAGCATGAGTCTTGTGTAAAAAGTAGACCAACAGTAATTTGTTTTAAAGTAACAAAAAGTATTTTGTAAATAGTGTTTGGTTATGGATAAATAAACATTCTGTAATACCAACAATATGTACATCTTACGTTTGCACGAGAATTTTGTTAAATTGACACAAGTTTTTATCTAACGATGACTATAACCTTAAACCATAATGTCAAAATAAAACTTACTACACACATTCTCTAATTAATTGTTAATTATTTTGTATTCAAGGAAGCATAGTAATTAATATAAATAATAATTTATATAAATAAATAGAAATTAATATAATACATATTATATTTTAATACAATTAATATTAATACATAGTAATTAATATAAATAACTTAATTAACACAACACTGTTTTCTGGTGACACAACTGTTTTGTAAACCGTATAAAATTTTTTTTTGTTTGCCTAACAAAAAAATATGTTAGATTTGCAAGGTTCTGCCATTATATTAATAATATTTTTTGTAAACATTAAACAAAACCTCCTTACACAAAATGTAATGTTGTTATAGCATATTAAGTTTTCTCCGTGTAT
>JABFPN010006148.1:0-11990 GCA_022817305.1 Leptoteleia sp. ZL-2020
TCATCCCAGCGATGCGTGATAGCCGTGCGTGTTAGGTACCTGCGTTAGTGTAGTGTTAGGGTATAGGTCATAGGTTCGATTCTCAGCGAAAATAGGTTTTTCTGCGAATTAATGTATATGTTGTGTTATAACCAATATTAAAACAGTCATAAAAATAAAATTATAATCCGGAATGTTAAAAGGCAAATAAAAAATCAAATAAAAATATTTGATTATTTTTGCTTCCAATTTACATGTCTCAATTCTACTCCACAAGTCAGTTGAATGAAACAGTTTGTTACCTTATATTAACTGAAAATAGCAATTGTTTTTATTTAATGCTTCATTTGAAATCAACACTCGCGGAGTAGATTCTACCCAACGACTTTTTTCAATAAAGAAATTATGCCATTTAGATCTACTGAAGAACGCACTTGGTTATATACAACGTAATACTAGAGTTGATTCAAGTGAAATTCGGTTGATTCAACCCACCTTTTTTTTCAGTGTACTCTTATAAAATTTAAAAATGTCACGTTGTAAAATTAACTATGACAAAATACAAAATTTCATTACCTTGCAATTCAAATTCTATGATTACGTATGTATAATGTACAACATGTAAGTGATATTAAACACATGCAACCTGAATAACCAACTTTTACAACGTGCCTTTAACGTGACAAGAATGATAGGAAACGTTGTAATTTTTCATTCATCAGTTTTTTCCGTGTACCTTATTTATCAATCTAACTATCATAAAGCTTCAACTTAGGATTAAAAATTGCTCAACGAATTGAGTTACACTAAAAACGCGCCCACCGTGCATAATAAAACAGACATTTACATAATAAATGTAAAAATGCCACTTATCAAACTTTCAAACATAATATCAGTAAAAATAATTCATCCTGCTTCTTGCTTTCGTAAAAATTCGTAATTTTAAAGAAGTGCTTCGGCGTATAATTTATAACGCCGAATGTGCATATCGCGAGCTACGCGATTCTAGCAGCGTTCCACGAGGGTGACAAAGTTGGCAACGATATAGTAACGATACCGAATAATGGACAAAGTAGCGCTGCAGCTTCAACTGCAGTAAGATACAACGGAATACAAGCAAAGAAGTGAAAATATGTCTTTCGGAAAGAAACAAGAAAAAAGTTGAAACGACAACTAAAAACAATTTCATTGTACTTTATTTCTGAGTACTTAATATCATTTTCGTGAAAATCCGCGAATATGAATGCAAATTCAATTTACTAGAAATTCTTTAGGTTAAATATTTTCACTGCATAATATTTATTTTTTAAACAATCACGTGCGCGGAAAGTATATTTCTGTTATATATAAAACAACTTTTAAGTTGAAATAGTTTAAACACTTCATACACCTTTTAAATTAATGGGTATAGGTTCATTTCAAATTAGAAAAAAAAAGAAACGTTGAAGGGAAATATCGCTTATCGAAATAGATTGAACTTATTCATTCAGTAACAATATGGTCTATGTATCCCTAATAGCAACAAATATCTATAAAATATTTATGGAAAATATTTTTTAAATATTCAAATGTCCACACGATTATATTGTTGTAATATTTTATAAATATTTTATAATATTTATAATATATATATATGTAAAATATTACATAAATATTATAAAATATTTATAAAATATTACAACAGTATAATCGTGTAGACATTTGAATATTTAAAAAATATTTTTATTTTTGAAAAAAAATATTGATAAAATATTATATAAATATTATGTGTTATTAGGGATGTTTTAATAATGTCATATAAGGAAATAAAAAATTCATATATGGACATATATGTTTTTCCTTAATATTGTTTTCTTAAGATGGCCATACATGGTCGATTTATGGCAATAATTAATAGTGAGCTTGCGTATGATTTGTTAATATCAACTGAATTATGCTGGAAACAAGTAAAAATAAAAATACTCCATCTAGCACTTGTTATAGTTTTCTTCAACGAATCCCAACCAGCTCTGAAATCAAGATTCGGAGAGTTGGTACAACTCCACGAAGTTTTTAACGTACGGGATCCTATTTAGCCATTTCATAGGCAGGCAAAATATATTGGCTCATAGTCAGGAAAAAATATCAACCGTTCCGTAGCGTAGTGGTTAGAGTACTTGCGTTATAACATTGCGATAGCGTTAGGTGTGTGTTCGATTCTCAGCGATTGCGAATTATGTATACGATAATGTTTAGCGGATAAATAGGATAAATACATTCTCTTAATACGAATAAAAATGAATTTTCCTCATACCTGCACACGAAATGGCCTTTCGCGGGCCTGTTAAGCGAGCGCGAAGTAGAGTTTATTTACCCTAGGGTTCGAAAAATATCTTTCCTCGTTTCGCGTGCTTCTTTCGCTTTGCGAAAATTCTTTCGGGAACATAAAACAAAGTTTTTAGCATTGGCCCTTGAAAGGCCATTTCGAGTTTCGGTATGAGGAAAAATAACATAAGTATCAAGCGAGCGAAGCCCTTTATTACTCGCCAAAGCTGGTACTGTAGCTCCCTAGATACATAATATACTATTAAATGTAATTGAAATATGTAATACGCAGCTTGCCCCGATAAAAATAATTCACACAAATACATGTATATAAAGATCACAAAAAAATCCCATTGTATTTTAAATTTTTATTATAAATTACAGTTTTTATATTCAAGAAATAAAACTGATTGTATCAAAATTACGCGTTCATATATCAAAATATATGGTTATATCAAAATTACGATTAAATCAAAGATTAAGTATATCACTTGTTAAAAGTTATTTGTGCAGTTGACTGTACACTGAGAAAAAAGATATATCACAAATTACTATTTTTTGTATCAATTTGAGGATATATTGAATAAGTAATTATTTCTACTGTTAATAATAGTAAAATTTAAAAGTCACGTGGTAAATATTAGTAGAAAAGTACTACAAATTGCTTTGATAATTATCATTTTTACTATTTTTAATAGTAAAAATTTTCACCCTTCAGACATATCCTCAAATAGATATAAATTGTTTTCAATTTTACTATTACTTTTTTCTCAGTGTACTCTATGGTTATCACCTGACTGAAAAATATTGTTCATTTGTTTAAAACTCAGCATGGAGTTAATCGTATTTAGGTTCACGATGGAGTTGAATGTAACGAATATCGTTTAATTCAAACCTCTTTTTTTTGCAGTGTATATCGCTAGAATATTATATCAATTATTACCATATATCACTCATATATGGCCATATATGTATTGAGGAAAACACGATCACTATTGTGGTTATTTACACACTGTCAGGCTAAGAGAGAATATAATTTAAAAAAAAGTTCCATTAATAAATTATTTATTTCCTTATACGAAACTGTTAAAACATATATGAACCATATATGAACCATTGTATGTTTCATTTTTTCTGGGGAATTTTGTAAACTTTTACATTTAATAATACATAATCTGAATTAAATTATAAGTATTTTAAAACAAATTGAAAAAATAATTACTGTTTTCAATTCGGGAAAACGCAATATTAAATTAGAAAATGACATGTAAGTTTCCGAATTCATAAGAAGCAACGCACGATATTATATAAGCTTCTTTTAAAGCTTGTGATTTTCATAATCTCAAGTTATACTTCTGATATTATAATTTAAACTTTACTGTCTTACTCCTACGTTGAAAATTTTCTATACCGGATGCTGAAAGAATATGGAGACATATACATAAAACATTATACATTCCTCAGCGACGTTCTCAAGTCGAATAAAAGACTTTGAACAGTCACCGCCGCTCGAAAGCGCAATTCCTTTCTGTCGTATTTCTTTTGTTCTTCTCCTCCGCTGCTTTTTTCTTTTTCTTTTCCAGTTTTTTTTTAGTTTTACGCTTCATTTTTCTTCTTTTTTTTAGCTTCGAATGTACTGCTTTAATCTTTTTACTCAATAAAAATATCCAAATAAACTACAAAACAGTTTAATTTTCAATAATTTTAATTAATCAAAAATTTATAGTTGCTAAAAATTGTTCTTTGTTTATAATCTGATATAATCTGAATGATGATGGGTAACCACAATTAAATTATGTTTTTTGAGAAATTTAACAGAGTATACATATGTGACGGGATCGTAGATATTTCTAAATTAAATAACTCTTTCGGAGTTATCTAAATTATTTTTCAACGTTAAAAGAAAAGGATACCCCTTGAAACATGAAACCACATGTCACTCTTCGCCTTTATTAATTTACTTACTATTTAAATTATTTCTAACCGATAGAAGAAAAGGTACCTTTTGAAATATGATATCTCATATCACTCTTCACTTTTGAAAGCGAGAATATAGCATATGTTCAATTAAAAGTAAACCATAAAATCAAACTCTTCTAAAGTTATGTTTTGACGATAATAAATTATTGGAGCCGCAATAAATTTGACATTATATACGTTAAGATAAACATTAGTTCGCAGAAATGGTCACCGAAACCACGACACTTTATTAAAACTAAAAATCAATACACCTAACTTCTTAGATAAGCGAAAGGCAATACATAATTTCTTAGAAATAATAAATTAATGGATTTAAATTCTTCGAAAACGTAACATTTTATTGTATTATGTATATTTTCTATCCAATACACTGTAAAAAAATTGGTTTAAAATGAAAGCATATATGCTTAAATTCAGTTGCAAGTAAATACACTCTAATTTTATACATTTAATTTTAATCTTATTTTTATTAACTTATTAGATCGACAACCAATAACTAACTTTACTTATAAACAATGACAATCACGCTTGAACTTGTTTAATACGCTCAGCGCGTGATGCCTCGCGTAGCGTTCCGTTGGCGCTCGAAACATTGCGTTGCGCAAAATAAATAATTATTCATAACTTCTACAGTTTTCAATATTTAGATGTGAAATTTTGTAGAAAACTTTGTTAAACATCACTGATTATGAATCTGTTATTATATTTCTGGAACTCGAAAGTTACTTCGACTCTTTTTTACTTCAAACGTAAACGTGTGCGCGGAATGGACTGCGCGAATTAACAAATAAGTAATAATTAATTGTTGCATTTTTAAAATAAAATTATGGACCTGTGAGCATTAGTGTCTCAAAATATGTTTAGAAAAAAATTTTCAAGTCAATCCGTACATAATTACTTGAGATATCGTGAGTTAAAGATAAAAAAGCTATTGATTTTGACTATAATAAAATATTATGTTTTTATCATTTATTTAATTAACCTTTGTTATGACAAAAAATGTTTAATACAAAAAAGATGCCGAATTTCATTTTACACATTGTAGTACAACTTAAAGTTTAATTTGAATAATTTTTTTTTTTATAAAAATCCCACGATCTGGAAATTTGTGCGGCCGAATCTCGAGCGCAAGTGCCCTTTTAGAATCCGGACGTTCAATTTTTACCGTGCTTGTGTTTATTGTGAAAAGTTCCGGGAAAAATGTCTTTAACTTTATCAAATTTGATTGGGCTATTCATAAAAAGTGTGTGATAATACGGAAAAAGTGACGTGCTATTATTAAATTTTACCTTAACAGCACGGTAAAATTTTTTAAATTTCATGAATGGTCTTATCCAATTAAAACGCTCGATCGGCAATTGTTAAATATTTTACGGTGGTGCAGTTGACAATAAACGTTGTGCACATAGATTCAATAACCGGTAAGCGATACATATTTATATTCAAGTTTATAGTTTTATCAGCATTAAAATCTGCACGAGGATTATTTTATAAAATAAGTCATGATAGCCAAAGTGTTAGTTTTGAATTCTTTTTTTTCTCTCTAAAAGATTAATTATATATATATTAAAAGTGTAGAGAAGGAAATAATATTGTTAATAAAATAAATTTTGATTATTATCTATTTGCATAGTCGTTGATATCATAACAAAAAAACACTTAGTTTTTTAACTATCTTATATTAAATTAGAGCACGAGACCCTAACCTCTTCTTTATATTTCATTCTATAGGTTATCTAAATAATGTTTTACTTATAAGAGACTTTTTACCGTGTTAGCACGGTAAATTTACTTCTTTTTGATACAGACATTTTATATTTACATTTGATAAAAACCACATGGTATAACAGAAACTTTAACAAATGAATCGCATAATTTCTTTTTTGTGCGCAATGGCACAACTTTCCATTATTTTCACGATAATATTTATGTGAATTTTCTCTCAGTGTAACAGTTCCCAGTTTGTCTCAGTTCATCAAAGTCTTGGTTTTGCAAAAGTAGCTACTGTTACAAAGTATAGTGTTTCGACATTATATATATAAAAATCTAATTTAACATTAATCAAATCAGTCGTGTTTTTAGTCAACTTAAGTCAGTTCAAAGTAAAATCACGTCGTTGTAAACCAGTTCAACATCAAGGCCTCAATTTCAACCACTGTAAGTCCGCCGCATTTCAACCAACCAACTAACCTACGACGGACAAACGTGTAAGATAATTTTATAATAATATAATTTTTATAATAAAATATAAAAAAGAATATATTATTCTTTCCAATCTTTACCCATAACACAGTTTTATCCCAACAGGGCAACTCGCCGAGTGAGCTCTGTCCTTACCATTAGGTTACGTTCTTTCAGGACGTAACACATATATAAACGTCTAAAGTTGTATTTGAAGACCTTTTGCATATAATGCGTCGCATTTGGGGATAATTGTTGCCTTTTCAGGACCGACCAACACGGCCATGGATCCAAAGTGGTAAGTTTAGTTTGTGACGAGGCATTATTTTCTGCTCGCCCCATATTGGGCCCGAATTGACGTCAGTCCCCCGAAACCTTCACGTTTTCGAACCGAAGCCCAAAACGCCGTGGCGAAGGGGCGAGCAGAAAATAATGCCTCGTCACAAGTTAGATACTTAAAAATAAACGGCGCAGAGCTGCACCCATTCAGTCAAGAATGTTGGAAAGGCTAATTTTAAATTTACCTCGTAAATTTGGTATTGAAATTTTAAATGGTCAGTCATAAAACAAGATAGTGAGAGATGGTTGCCCAAATATAACGTTGAACGTGATTATGTATATACATAGATATATAGTCCAGGTGGTTGTTTCAAGCACACAACACTTTTTTTACTTACGCTCCTAAGATTAATTGAATTCAAATAAATTTTGAATTTACGGCTACGCCACCCCGCCATAATTTTTTTAAAATTTAACTAAATTTACATTTGTGGGCCCAGCACCGTATCATGATCGAAAATCCTCAAAAGTACCATCTTTCCAAAATTCGGCGTTTTCAGTTTTGTATAATCCGGGAACGCACCCTTAATATCATATACAGTTACACACCTGAACATTATATTATGTTATAATTTATTAATTTTGGTGGAAATTTTGAAATCAACCAATGCAAAATACTCAACAGTGAAGCTCTACCTCGCGCCATTTAGCTTTTTATAATATAACTAAACTAACGGGACTGGATCCAGGGCAGTGTAGGTCGGGAACGTCTTCAAAATGGCTATTTCATATGTAATTACTTTAAAAACGTCTTCGAAATCGCAAAAGCTCCTCAAAATGTGCTGCACTGAGAAAAATAAATTACACAAATTATTATATTCCTCATACAAAATACTAGACTTTTCTAGTATTCACCGGATACACTTGATTTTCAATAAAATTTAATTTTTGCTGTAATTTTAATATTGCATTACCTGATATATGTATATTAAGAAATACAATGCAAAGATAAGTACATTAGACAATAGTATGTACACACACAGGTGTTCTACAATTTATTAAGTTAGTCTAGTAAATTGAACTTGAGCGAGTATAACGATTTCTTAATAATTCGTTTTTCAAATCTTTATTTTGAATAATGTAAACTTTGAGATTATTTGTCGTACAATTTTTATGTAAATATTAAATAATTTTCATTTGTTTACTATTAAAGAAAATAACGTGAAAAATCAGTACAAAAATTGTTTTTATGTAACAATGTCTCTTTTCTTTTAATTCTTATTATTTTATCTTTTTATTGTCTTATTTTCTATATTATCTTATTGTATTGTTATTTATTTTAATTTAATTTTTTATTTATTCACCTTATTGTTTTCTTTCATTGTTTTTACTTTTAATTATTTATTAACATTTATTGCTATCTACATTAACATTATAAATAGGATCATTTTTATATGCGAAATAGTTACACACACACACATTTACAAATATAGTACGACGCAATATACTAACATAGACGCAATATAATAATAACGGACGACGCAGGCTAGACATACTATTAGGTATCGAATCATTTCTTATATATTAAATGGGTGGGAAAATTACTGCTTGTGAGAAAATTTTGCGCAATATACGGCGCGATATTTAAATTACTTGAAACATTTTAATGTGTTGCAATGTATGATATAGTAACGATCAGCTCGTTTCAATTGTTAACAAATCGCGGCGCTTTCAAATTACTAAACTGTCTAACGATTTGTATTTAATACATGAGAAAATAGATTATTTAACAGTGACGTTAGATATGATGTTCCTAATTGTAAGAAAAGAAACTAATGTTCATTATGTGATATAGTAATTCATTTAATCCATTTATATTGAATCCTTTTTCTCAGTATACACATATTTTTTCAGGCCTTGGAAAACTATATATATAGTGATGTTTTTAAATACAATCGGTGATTTTCAAAACTGTATTCAAAGTCACATGCTACACAATGTCACAATACAGACTGGGATTTTTTAGATAACAAAGATCCTGACTGCAGAGTCGTTAGTTCAATTAGATTTGTAACAATTTCATAGTGAATAGCGCAGCTCAGTGAGAAACATACAAGGAAAAAAAGTACTGCCTTTGGCAGATGAATGAGTTTATCTAGCCATTTTTAAATAATTTAGTAAGAATTTATTCTATTTGTAGAAAGACATAGATATTAAATCGACTAAAATGAATATTCAAAAATTACATAAACTGTATGGCTGATTCAACCATACAATTATCTAAGAGGAAGTGAACATAACCTCAATATGTCAACGAAAATACTTGGATTGCACTGTGTTGACGATTAGATAAATTTGTATGGCTGATTCAGCCATACAGTGTATGCAGTTCAAGAAACTCACTAGGTTAGTTTTCATAAATTCGACTCACATAACTTTGTTTGGCTACGATAATTATAATTTATAATTATCTTAATAATGGCCAAACAATATATCTAACTTACATAGAAATTTAGTAGTGCACTTCATACTTTTTTCCGTGTAATTTTCCATTGACTAATTTAGAATTTCTAACAAAATTGGAATATAAAAATGTATACATTGTTTGAAGGTTTTCAGTTTATCAAAAACTGAAGGAATTGAACGTGGATGGAACTATACTTAGATTCCGATTATAGATAACTGAATTCTTTATTACTTGAGAATTATGTTGATTTATCTTTTTATTTAATATTTACGTACCGCAGATAAATAATTTATAATATTTTTAACCTTCTTGAAAAATTTTTTTTATAAATGGTATCGCGCGAAGATAAGCTTATTTATTAATTTTCTTATTCATAATACATAATACACTTATCCAAATTAATATTCAAGAATGAGCATAAGCAATAATTACTGATTGTAATAGAAATTAATAATAATACAAGATAAATAAATTTGAAAATAAAGAAATGATGTTTAGTTGTTCGAATAAACAGGCAGATATCAGTAGTCAATATATTTACAAATAGTTACAAATAAATCTTATATTAAACAGAAAATCTAGTTAGCATTATCTCTAATGGGTTTGGTATGAAATTATATCCCCCTTTAATATGAAAACTTTAAGTATATTGAATATGAACTGAATATTTTTATTTCTAATAGAATTTAAATTAATTTTATTATAAAAATTTTGGTAATTATTGGATATACCTCCCCCCAAACCTATAATTTTTTTCTTTAAATCGATGTATTTTTTGCGCTGATTACGAATCCGCAAAAACTGAAGCGCGGAACCGGGCCATTCAAAAGTTATTGGCTAAAAATAGGTAAAAATTGCAATTTTTCAAAAATATCTTACCCTATGTAAAATATATCGAAATTCTGCTCAGGCTATCGTATTCATCAGAAAAAAATACACCGAAAACATGTATAATAACATTTGGAAGTCGGGGGGATTATCACCTTGCAGACGATTTTAATAGTCCTTCGGAGTGCATCGGGGTTCATTTGGGAGTGCACATTTTCTTCCATTACTCTTAAAATGTCAGCTTTAGAGATATGCTCCGAAAGATGAAAATTACTTTCAACGATATCCTCGACCTATGTCGTAAGTTTAGTTAGATTTCAATAAAATAAATGTCGGGGGTCATAACCCTTAAAAGTTGAAAAAATTGGGTAAATCTACTTCTTTAAAATCTAACTAAACTAACGACATAGGTGCAGGACATCGTTGGAAGTAATTTTCATCCTTAGTGTAGGTTGGGAGAGGTGGTGGTATATCCAATAAATACCAAAATTGGTAATTATTGGATATTTTGGAATGGTTTTGGAATATTGGAATCCAATATTGGAATATTAGAAAAAACAAAAATTTGTTATGAGACAATCTTCTCACAAATATATTTTATATCAGTGTATATTTAACGTAAGCGAAATATAATAAGTATATTATTTAGATAAACTGACGATTTCAAAGTTAAATTTATACATCAGAACGTAAATTTAAATTAAATTAACATCTCTATCTCATTCTTATCACACACGAATCAAAACTCGAGCTTATTTTACGAAACTTAATATAAGTGTGCAACCGCGTTTGACCTAGAAATTAAAACCTCCGGTTCTGTTTTGAGTTGCAAGTTAACTACGAACGCTGATCTGCTTTGGTGTCTGCTCTTTCTGGGCAATATTAGGAGATAACATTGTAGATTTGTGCGAAACAAAAACAAGGATCCGATTCAATTGTCTGCAAATTAAATGAAATTCAAAGACAAGTAAATGAAGAGTTTTAGTTCAACTTAGATTAAGTTAATGAAAATTAGAGACTGAAGCTACGAGGAGAATTTATTTTTTAAAACTTCAAGGATAATTATTTTCCTCTTCATCATCATTAACAAAATTTGTCAAAACTTGAATGAATTTAAAACATGGATTAAAAAGAAAAAACAACAAAAGTTCGTTCTTAATTCTTTTTTGCTGTATTATTAGGTGCACAACTGAGTTCTCGCTGTTTTTTTTTTTTATTTTGTTTTTAATGAAAATGCAGCTTTATAGTCAAATAATGGTTTATTCAAAGTATTGCCCGTTGCTAGCTGCAATTTGTATGTACCCTAGTAAAAACGAATCATATGATCTATACACTGAGAGAAATATTATGCAAAACTTTCAATAATCTCTAATAAACGAACCATATCCAGCAGATTTTATTTATTTTTTCAAAATTTTAATGATTTTTTACCATAGTTATAATAGAGAACAATTTAAAATTGAGCAATTTGTTCAACACGGGAAAAATTGAAATAGTTTCTTAAAACAATACATAAGATTTCTGAATTTATCCTTTAGTTTTTAAAAATTTTTTACTATAGTCGCAAGAAAAAACAATTAATTGTTTGAAAGCAAAAAAGTGTCGTATATTTCTTAGAAGCATTCCTTTCGGCCAAAAGAAAAATTACTATAGTTAGTTCCTCCCTTCTTCAACTCGCGGCGCTGCCAATGTTTTGATTAAAAAATTAACTGTGTAGTGTTACAGTCAATTGTTTTTTAAGTAAGAGACGCATCAATAAAAAAGAACATAAGCAATAAAGCATTTGTTAATTCTGAATCATCGTCAATTATTTCCATTAGTATCATATTTATATATATATATATATATATATATATATTATTCTAATGGCAGTTTTGAGACCAAATCGCCATTTTATTGACTTGTTTACTGGCAGTTTTGAGGACATTTGGTAGTTTTAAGGACTGTCCCCAAAGTCACATTGTGAAACAAT
>JABFPN010006149.1:0-11988 GCA_022817305.1 Leptoteleia sp. ZL-2020
TTTGAACATTTGACAATTCTAAACGCCACGTATTTTAAGTGTATATAAGCTACTTTACTAACAGTCTCTATTAAAACCAGACATAACTGTTACCTTTTTACAACATTTTAATTGATATTATTCCCTTATCAAAATTTATCAACTTTATCGTGCACGCTAAGAAATCATTTCCAGTAAAACTAATACCCCTTACGTTTATAAACATTAAAAATAATAATTAAATAATATAATAAAATGTTATATGAAAATAGCAATTACTGTTATTATATCCAATATCTATATATTTTTTAATAAATGTGTTTGAAAACATTGTCCCCTTCACGCACATATTATGTATATATACAAAGAAAATTTTATATTTAATAATGAAATTTCTCCTGGTTTAACCAAAGAAGACTGTACACTGCAGAACGTATCAATACATTTCCAAAATAATATTCTGTTTCTAATAAATTTCTGACTGTCCCCATCTTACGGTACTTTAGCTAATTATTATTTACAAATATATAATACCCAGTTACAGGAATGAAAGACGCTGGTATTTGCTTCCGCGCGAAGAGTGTGGCTTAATTATTACGAGCGTTCGACGAACATTAACAATTGTTATTAAATATTACCGAAATATGCTTATTACGGGCAGCTTTTTTTTTTAAAACGCTCGATCGAGCGTTCACTGGCTCAAGCCGACTCGACCTGGCTTGTGCACATTCCTAATACAAACGTTGACGAGAGCAACAGCGTTACTATAGAAATCGTTGCCGTGGCAACCGTTACCATATCCAAGCGGAAATTCGAAACGGGCCCAGCACTGGGCAAATATCACTTCCAATAATATGATGACATCAGTTCTGATCCTTATATGTGAAATACTTAAATGTGTATGTTCAAGCTATTGCTTGCGAATATATGGGTCACTCTGCAAACAAAATCAACAATTCGCTATTTTATTTCTGTCGACGTTTTTTTTTTGCATTTGCAAATTCTTAAAAGTAATTTGAATGCGCAAACCCGGAATATGCAATTAAATTAAATTAAATTTTCAGGCCGTATTTACCGAGTCAACATTTGTAGATTGCAAAATGGCTGAGAATAAAATTGCCGATGTTTCGAATAAATTCTAATATGTTGAATTACGTACAGACTGTAATGTCTCGTTAATAATGAAGTTACTTGCTTGTTAAAACAAAAACAAAAAAAAAATTTGAAAGAAAACTTTCATCTTAACAAATTTAGCCATTCCATGAGTTTTCAAATTGAATATTTATTGTCTAGAAATGGAAGCAGTATTTTACTTTTGACTGCACTTTAACAAATACATAAATAATACGTTTTAAGTATAAATATAGGTGTGTTATATGGTATGAAAATATAGATCTTTACTATATAAATTTTGCAAATAAAAATTTGCAAAATTTATTAAAGTTATAATTGTAATAAAAATCAATAAAAGGTACACGAAAAAAAATGCAAAAACTATCATATTCTGATAAAGAAAAACTTACATTTCACTGTGATATTTTTTACGAATCAAAATTTGCTTTGAATAAATTTTTGTATAAATTATTATTCGAATAAGTTTTTCATAATTCATACGCATTATTTCAAAAAACCACAATTTATACTTTGTATCATGAATGATATATCATAAATATCGTTATACGTTCTGAATATTTCGTGAACACTTAGAATATCTGTATTATTAGGGTTGTCTTCAAAGAAGATGAATAGTGAAGTGAAACAAGTATAGGACACTTTATAACCCAAGTCTCAAGATCAGCTCTTCTCACCATACCGAAAATCTTGTTTTATGCAGTACGTTCATGCATTATTATTACTTTCTAAATTATATTAAAAGCAGACAAAAGTACTTTTAATTAATTACTGCTCAAGTTGTGTTGTATATTTTATTCAGCTACATTTTACTCATTTCTGCAACATTGGTTCAATAAATTCTTTTTAAAATTAATCCAAGTTAAAAATGCAAATTTTACATGTATAGTTAAAGTTGGAAATCTTTAGTGTTACAAGTAGACAAAAAGACGATAAATTGTTTGACAGTTAACAGATATTGATACCGTTGGATATTGAAAAAAAAAGAAAGTAAATTATTTTCAAAGATAACTTTTAATAATTATTAATTTTTGCTATTAAATTTTATCAGACATTTCTTCGTGACATCAACTTTGCTAATAATAAGTCAAATTCAAAATGAAAAGGTTTTTCATTTTTCACTAAATCATTTTACGTTGAATCATGAAAATCTGTCAGAAATGAAATAATTTAAAAGAAATTGACCTTACCTGACTAGATTGTAAAATAAATAATGGAATCATAAATGGTATGATTCCTAACAGACAAAAAAAAACTTAGATGCTCTACTTTAATCTTTGAACTTTTCACAGCTGGCATGATTGCTAGTGTTCTTAATTAATCGATACGTTTATCACGTTAATTCTTTATCTGTACAAACGCATCAGAAGAGTTTTTAATAAAAGAAGATAAACAAACTTTTGCGCATACGCCCGGTTAATACAATTCCAAGACGTAAACACGCGTGGAAAATGGTATCAATTTCTTATCCAATTTTGCATGGGGAAAAATAAAACATTAAAAAAAATGAAACGTGTACTATCAAAGATGTGACCGGAATGCTAAATCTGAACTAACAAGAACTTACGTTGTATTTCTAAAACAAGTTGATATGTATAAGACCGTACGCTGAATATAAACTATACAATGAAAGTTGTAATAATCGAACTTGTCCTTACAACATAACACCTATTTACTACGTTGAGAGGACTTTATTAGTTGCTACTGTATTTTATATTAACTCGAGGATATATGTGCATTCATACACTCACAAAACTGTCTATTTAAGAGTAATAGACTTAGAAAAAGATAAATTTTATAACTTTTGCCATTCTGGTGGTGGTAACTTTGATAGTATACGTTGAAATTTTCCACCTTTTATTTCCCTCCGTGTATATTTAAAAATTATGGAAATTTCTGTATACACTTTTTCCAATGAGATTTGATTTAGAGTCTTCCGTTTGTCGAGGATTATTCAAAAGCGAATAGAAACTCTTCAATTTCTACGTAGTCAGCTTATTTTCAGCTTTCTTTACACTATGGAAGGAAATTCATTTAGAAGAAATTTTCACACCTTTCCTAAGTGTAATAACAGTTCTACCTAGCAATGCTATCCTAACAGAAACGTGTTCAAAGTCAAAGTGGAATAAGAAACCATCTACTGATTTTTATATATATATATATACATATATATAATTTTAATTACATTTTCCTTTGTTCTTTTAAAAATTGTTATTTTAGATAATATTATAAGAGAACGTAGAGGTTCTTCATGATATTTTATACTAATATATAAATTACATTCTGTTACTATTATGTTTTTTTTTTGTTTTGAATAACTTCATTAAAACTAGTTATTAATTTACACATGTAATTTCTTTGAAATAACATATTAACCTTAAACAATAAATATTTAGAATTTACTTTTTATCCACTGATATTTTTATCCACTGTTACAGCAATAAATGCAGAGCTGTAAAAAATTGTTAAATAAACTTTCTAACGCTAAAAATTAAATTTTAGTGGTAATGCAAATGACTTCCTTAGTCATCTGTATCTATCAGCAGGTATAATGTTCTCTTCTTCGGGCACTAATAATTAGGTTCTGGTGCTAATAGTGTGACTGGCCCTACTCATCGGAATCTATCAATAAGGTCAATGTCCCGGTGTCCGGATGCAAAATTAAGCTGCGGAACTTAACAGATTGACTGTCTCAGTCAAATTGAAATCCATTATTCAATTAAACTGGATGGTTGAAATAAAATTTAGCCACGTAAGTATTTAATATTGTCACACAATTATAACAAGTATGTATTAAATATGCACAGAGAGAAAATAACTAATAAAAATTACCAGCATGTTAGTAAAATGAGACTAATAAATACTAGATGCTTGAAAAAATTAGCAAAGATGAACAAATTGCTAAAATTGTAAATTGTAAAAGTAATCAATGCACTAGAGTTTTTATATTTATATTATTATACTAGAAAACCTACAACTAAATGGGAAAGTTTCAAACTTTTTTTCTGGGTTTGCTTCGGAAGGCCCTATCTCGAAAACTTGTATTTACGATTCTTTCGCTGCAGTACGTACGTAAAGCTGTTCAAATCGAAGCCTCGGCTTCGACTAACCACAATCTACTTAAAATCAAACATTACACCACTTTTTACGATAAAATTTGTAATAACACCGTTAAATGGTCGAAGTTCAACGAAACGTGCTAATTCTTCTATGTATAATAAAATAAATAATTAAAATAGTGGAATTTATTTACAATCTATTATTCAAACTATATTTTTAAATATATATATATTTAAAATAAGATATATCAAAAGCGAGCAACGTAAAGTTTATTTTTAATATTTTATATAAATAATATATTTGCATAAAGAACGAATAAAATTATTTATTATCACGTAAACGATCAACGTGTTTCTTACATGCGCAACAAAATTTGCTTTACGAAAAAAAATTGTTTACCATAGCTATTGCGTTTGCGCCATTTGAATTTCAAACGGCTTTATTAACCGTGACAAACAAATCCTGTTACCCACAAGAGACTCCTTTTATCTATGTGTATTTACACATAATCAAAGATATAAATTCAAACTTAGCTGAAAACGTTATCATCGCTTGTGAAATAAATATTGAATCTTGAGCGGTGAATATTAATTTTTGCCATTAATGCTAGTGTTTTGGTTGAAAATAAATCTAATTTAAAAGGTGCAAAAAAATGAGAAGGGAAAGATAACAAGTACTGCTCGTTTAGTCTGGTGTTACCTATGATGTTTCAATACTGGCAACCAACCATCATATCAATATTGATTAATCGTTAGGATGTAAGACCAGATCAAAATTAATATAACAACGTCGTGCAGTGCCAGATAATACATTTACATATCTCCACTACATTATCTCGATATTGACTAGCCAATATTGTGCCTGCGTACCTTAACAAAGGTTGGAAAAGTGTATTATTTTTCATTGCTTGGAATCAACTTTTAATGTATATTATAAAAATAAATATATAATCATAGATACACGTAGAGAAAAGAATATTGAAAATTAAGAGACCAGGGATTACAAATGTTAATAAACTGAATTCTAATTTTTGACAAACACTTTATTTCATATTTTGACCGTTTGATGTCGCTATTCATCAGCATCGCTAATCAATTGTGTATGTCATTCATAAACCAATTATTAAACAGTTTACTAAAATTTAATAAACAGATTGTTAAATTGTACGAAACTACATGGAATTACTATTTTTAATAAACTAATTTAATAAATTTTATTCAATTGGTTTGCCATATAATGATATTCTGCAAGTATAATGCCAAACTAGTGAAATTTTTATTAAAAATTAATATTTTTTTCTCTCCGTGTACTAACACTACACTCACAAAACTGCAGTTGGACTTCCATTTACAATAAATAGAATCTTTTTATTATAAATAGAATTATTCTTACATTAAGAATTTTTACATATATCAAATAGAAAATCTATCAAACACAAGATTTTATTCTGAAGTTCTCCATTTAACCTTTCGCACCTCTAATTAAAATGTAATGCAATGTAAAAAAAAAAATTATGACAGCACTACGCAAAGTATTTAAGAATCGTATTCGTCCTGACATAATGTTAATGCAATTGAGTAACTTTGTTTGATTATTCCATTGTCCGTTGGACTTAGCATTAATATTTTTTTCTGTTACAGGCTAATTAAGGCCAGCTATTAGTAAAGTACTTGTATCGACATTGTGCAGACTTAAATCATCTACTTCAGAGGGTAAATAATTTCAATTTCAGCATATCAATTATCTGCATTGATGCAACATTAAATTGACATTGCCTTTCTCCTTCAAGAGTTTCCAATTATAACACTTAGGAGAATATTAAATCAACGTTCAATACGATGTTGGATATTACTATTGGTTGCTCCAAAAGCGAAAGATATCCACCTAATATTGACATTATTTAAACATTACAATATTTAAACAAGTGGACAGTTTAAGAGAACAAGTAATAATACAATAATTTTCGACGTGTTTTTTCGCCCTGATTACAATAAAATTAAAAAAAAGGTCGCTCTCTTTCCGTCCAAAAGATATGGCCAAAAAAAAAAATAGCATTAGAAAAAGAAATTTTAACTGCAAAATAAATCATCTTATCCAAATACTTTAGTTTAAGATAAACATTGTTCTCCTTAATATTATCATTTTTTTACAGCAAATATTTTTATATATACTGCATAAAATTTGACAAATTTTTGCCCAAACTTTTTTCAAGTAACATTCCTATATTTTAAAAGTCTACTCATTTTCAAAACTTTTTACATCAAAACTAAAACAACAAATAATCAATTTTACAGCCTTTTCAATCGTATTTCTAGCACTATTTATTTGTTACAAACGTGATCTCCGTGTGTACTTTCTGCAGAAGTGTTGGTTATCAAATGTTTATACGGAGTACCATTGCAGGCCTAAAGTTTGAGTCTAACTTTGGTTGCACTTTCTAAGACTATCTTATAAGTCTCGCTGGAGCTTGAACTCGATTTTCATGAGGTAAACATCATTTCGACGAGTCTTAATTTTTCATACAGTCAGACAATTTCAAAGTGATTTCAGGTGTTTTCAACGCATTTCCATAATACGGTGTACGATCCAATGTATTATCTTATCTTTTATACCCACCATATTTTTCCTGATTATACATTGAACAAAATAATACACTTATTATAAGAAGACAATATTTGGATGTTGTTACGCTTAATTTAAAACTACTCCCGACATTATCAACACGATTTCCATTAAATATAAGAATTTTCTTCTTATAATAACCAGAATTATTCTTATCGAAATATCAAGCGGAAAATCCACTTGTTATTAAAATAATCCGGTTAAAATAAGTAGACGTACAGTGTAAAATTCCTTTTACATTACAAATCGTACTTTTTAGTACGAAACTCAAACTTAATACAGCACGTAAAAGAATATAATTAAATACATTTGACATTACTTGTGGGATTACAGCTCCAACAATTACGGTTTTTAATTTCCTTTTTTTTTTCAAAGTCCAAATTGCACAACATTCATGATACCTGCATTACAAAATGAAACCCCACGTGTAATATATACATTTTTTATATACACGCGATAAAAGATTTTGCGAAAAATTTTCAATGAAATCCGTTTCGTTCGTGCAATTTTGTCCCTCAACCAATCTCATCTGTTAAAGGCTGTCGGTTACTGCTGACTGTGGGAAGCTTCCACTGTGGACTATATTAGTATAGATTATATTATGTGGTAGTTGTAAAACTTTGCGCCCGTTCATTCGTACGTTCCCTTACCGGTTACCCCCCCCCATCCTTTTTTTTAAAAAGAAATAAAAAAGTTATCGCATTTTTCCATAAAAATGTTTAACCGTCAAAGTTATTTGATTTTTCCTTTTTATTTCTACTCAGCCCGCGGTATTAATTTATCTGTTTTAAAAAACTTTCGCCGCGATAATCTCGTTTCGTTGTAAGTTGTCGAAAAACCGGAAGTTATGTTGAAGGGCGGTTTCGTGCTCGAATTCGTCCCTTACATATTTTGCAATAACTGATAATGCGCGTTCAGAGAAATAATGACTTTATTTTCCGCGGCTTATTTTCAAGCAAAACGGCCGATGTAAAGTCAATCGTGATCGTAAACTTCGGCGACACGTTACATCAAAGTTTGTATTGTAAAACTGTTGCAAAATAGCGGGGCAACAAAAATAAAAGTCGTTGCGCACGTAAAGGGCTATGCATGCGTCGCTAAAACTGGGCAGGATAATTCCTATTGAAAATTCTGTACCCCCCCCCCCCTCTCACTCGTGTAATGAGTACACTAATTTTGTTCGAAACTTCCTTCCGCGTAATTATACATACAGATTATTATTTCGCAATTAATAGATACAAATACATGAATATTTGTTGGGTCTAAATTAATTATTATTATTATTTTAATTAATTAGCTTTTGTAACGTTATAAATTTCCAATTTGCACTGTCACCCAAGTTGCGTTTTATTTAGTTTTTGCATTTTATATTGTTATTTTAGTTTGCATTAATTATTCGTGTAAGCACGCTTGTGCGTGTGTGGGTGTGGATGTATGTATGCATGTGTGTGACAATGGGATGATCGAAGTTTGGCACACAGTGCATATCTTCAAGCGAATTGTCATTCTTCTTTAGAGCGAGAAACTTGTCGTTCAAAACTTTGCTCCGCACGAATTCGGGCACCTTCGTTAGCGCGCGCACTCCTGTGTCTAACTTACGCGTACTTGTGATCAATCAATTTTCTTGTCCTCCGGACTTATCATTTTTTAGCTCTACGACAAACTTCTCCTACCTCCTGGAGTTAACGTAAATAAATGTGAGCGAGGGTAAGAGAGAGAAATAGAGAAAGAGAGATGGAGAGAGATAGGGAGAGGGAGATAGAGAGCTACAGCTTATAAAGTCCTTCTTTTATTTTTCGCTAGATAAGTTTGAGGAACACCAAAAGTCAACCTAAATGGCTTAAGATAATGAACCACCTTTCTTAAGTCCGAAATTTCTCGAGGAGTAATCCAAACAAATCGTATTGATTAATAATTAACTTAGCAATGCATAAAAGTCCGCGCAAATGATTGCGCTCCTTTCAGGAAATTTAAAAGAAATATTCAAAGGCAAAAGGGTGGATATTTAACGTATCAGAGTTATCATCAATTTCATTCTTTATTGCCGGTTTGCAACCCGTCTCATTAATAATATTAATAAAAACGAATGAAACCACGCATTCTCCTTTTACTTCGTTATTTTTTTTTCTCTCTTTCACCATAATTTCCCCGTATAACAGCCGAGTACAACGTACACATCCCTTCTTATCTTTTTATTAAAAAAGTATTTTCTGAAAAATAACTCTTCTTACAGGCTTAATCTTCCGGTTCAAAAATTTACTTTTCTTGACCTCGAAACACCTGCTCTTTGTCGTAATAAATGATTCATACTATATATACATATATATATTTTCCTTCTTGCACTTTATCATAAAAAATGGATTATCTCATATAAATAAAATATGAAAAAGCTTATTATAATAATGCACGCCCCATTCTTCTGGCGCGCAAAGATAAGGATATAATTCAATGAGAGGAATAAAATTCCAGTGATTAGAATGCAACTGAATGAAGAATGAAAATTGCCTATAAATTGTTGACAATTTTAATTCGCGTTCACGAAGAAGAAAAGAAAAATGGTAACAAAAATAACAAAGAAGTACATCCCAAAATAACAAATGCATTACAAATTCAATCAAACGCATTATAGGGATTAAGTAAAAAGTTACAGAGATCAAAATTTGATTGTTCGCTACTAGCAGATAGCGGAAATGCGAAAGTCAAAAGGTTTAAGAAGTTTGGTGGTAATGGCTTAAAGTTCGGAACTCGGAGGGATCAATAAGGTCTTTGACCAAAGTCCAACTTAATTCTAACATTACTCGTGTCTATTCTGCGAACGTCTGTTCCGTTTTTCCTTTCTTTTTTTTTTTCCTTCTCTCTTCCTTTTTTTTCTCTGCTTTTTTATTTGTTTGTTACACCACTCCCCGGTTCCATTGACTACAAACGAGACAACTGACGTCTTATAATAGAATTCTGGTGTTAATTAACAAACCGAACAGGTGCAAGTGAAAGTAAAAACTCGCTCATTGTGAAACTGTCTAGAAAAGAAGACCAGTAAGAAAGGAGGCTGCTTCTTCGACAAGGTGGCCCTTGCCTTTTATAAAAAGTGACATAGTAGCAGGAGTGGATGGTTCATCCTTACAAAGAGAACTCTAGTCGAGTATAAGAAAAAGACAAGAATTTATAGAGGATAGTGAATGTGCAAAAAGCTGTATTACGGTACCTGCTGAAACATCGGGCTTGAATATACTATCCGTAAAAACAGGGCCACGGTTATAAGCGTTACTTCAAAACATTCGTCTCGCAAATCCTCCTACTCTCTCTCAAGTGTAACACTGTTTCCTTCTTTATTTCTCAATTGAATATGCTCATTCTCTCCCCTGTTCATCCCTTCCCCCCTCTTTATAAGGGCGCGTATTTAGATGTTGATTTGAAAGACGAGAAATGTTGATGTCAACAGAGTCAACTGTGCGCAGAAAAAAGTTGGAACGATAATTGTTATACTATGTAACATTGTTGACGTAAAACATTTTGTTGTGGTATTTTAATAAATTAACAGTCGAAAGAGTATAAGATTTATACAATTTATTACACGGCGAGAAAAGATTAATAAAAATTACCAACATTGTAATTAAACGTGTAATATACTTTAAAAAGTTAGTAATTTTTATTAGCTCTTTTCTCCGCGTGTAGTGCTCAATATAATAAAAATTGTAGGACATTAACTAATACCTTGACAATTACTAGTATTAATGATCCAGAAAATGATTATATGTTAGCGTTGCTATAAGGTATAGTAATTTCTTTTTTCTGCCTATGGGAATGTTGTCTTGTCATTCCAGACGGGCATGCACTCTTATGGAATATTGTTAGTTAGTTGTTCTAATTAATTATATAATTTATATATTATCTTATTGCCTAACAGGAATACCTAAAACATGCTCGTCATTGTTTTCAGTATTTTTTTTATAAAGAATAACGAAAGAAAAAAATATATTAGAGTATTATCAAAAATATTTGCAATAAAATTCGATAAATATAACCCCCAATATATCTTATCAAAATTGAACCATATTTTTTTTTATTTTGGAAATTTTTTCACCTCAGACCTAATATATAAAAATTGCAATCTAAAACTAAGTACAATATTGTTATGTCTATATTGTTGGTATGCAGGAAAAAAAGTTGTAAGCTTTACAGGAAAATGGCATTGAATCAACATAAGACAAATATGTAAGATCAACATGGTATATCGAGTTGGCCTAACAGTGCACCTTCTTTTGTTTCACCGAAATTATATGACTGTTTTACCAACAGAGTACGTTACACTGTATCCACAGGATAATTCTTACTAGTTCACCATATAGGATCAACATGGCCAACATTATCCAGTAACGTTGATTCAATGACATTATTTTTTCCATTGTAAAGCTTACCTGCAATTTCACTATCACAATAATTTATTCTTCTAATAAAAATAAATTGCAACTACCTCAACAATATTCCAACATACAACCAACGTCCAAAACTAATGCAAAACTGACGTAACATTATAGAAAGTAATATAATAAATTAAATCGGAGGTCGCCTTAACGCAAAATCAGAATATTTACCGTAAATATGAATTTAATAAACACCTTCGCGGACATTATTTAAATAATATACGAGCTATAAAAGCCCTTAAAGTTGCAATATATAATGCACATACACGCGAGGCGTTAAGACCGCGTATAATAAAAAACTGATTCCCTATAAATAATACGGCGGTACTAAACGAAATTAGATGAATTTATGTAGAGTCCAAATTATTCGCGTTTTAGGTAGAAGAAATAAGTTTTCCTCGGATACTTTATGTGAGAGTTTTTCATCGCGAAACCTATACAAAAGAACAATCGAGTAATTGTTGAGATGCAATCAAAGAGATCTTTCATTACGATTAAAGAACGCCTTCGTCTGCTCTTTTCCTCGATCTCAATTATACTCACAGTTGAAAGAAAACTTTAGAGAAAGTAACATATAATTAATCGTCTGGTACAACTGATATAATCACCGGGACGCAGGGAGAAAGAATTGGATGGAAGGAATTGTTATAACGAATATGTAAACATTATTGCGCCAGTGTCCCCCCCCCCCACCCCTCGGCCGTATAATATAAACATAATTTGCAGTTTTACGATCGCTATCGCGAAAACAAATAATTTCACTCGGGTGTCTCAT
>JABFPN010006150.1:0-11986 GCA_022817305.1 Leptoteleia sp. ZL-2020
CGTATTCGATTTACCTTTACGGGTTACATTAATATCGGCCATGAAAGGTTACTAAAGGGCAAACTACTATATGTCCTTTAAAGGCAAACCTTTTACTGACCCTAACAGGGCCTTTAATTATATTATCCAATATAAAATTGTGATGGCATCTTGTAAGGGGCCATAAAAGGCTCTAAACATTTACCCCGAAATTCGGTTGCCCTAAAAGGCCCTACATAATATCGTGGTATGCCCGAATAAATTTCTACTTGGGATGTTGAATTTTCCTTTTTTCCCGTTTCAGCTGAATTATTGCTACTTCACTGGATAATTTAGTACATCAGATTAAGTGGATCAACTGGAGTTTTATTTCAAACCTATTAAATTCGTTCTTGAAGGACTTATAATTATCAAGTAGTGTGGAGTAAATTACATTACTTAATTAATCTTCTAAAAATGTAATATTAAAATAAGTTATATTTGTTATCTTTATTTGTTAACAGAATGAAATTCGAAGGTTTTCGAATCTTCTAAAAAGGTCAGTTATTAATGACTCAGAAATTTAATAGCTTATTACTTTGCCTCTCGCCCTTCATATGGTCACGACGATAACAACAAAGTAACGTCTTCATTGATAACAAAACAATTGACTGTTTTGTTTTGATTTCTTAGGTCAGCAGAATAAATTTATAGATGGGGATTGTATTTGAATACAAAAGTGTATTTAAATTTGTCTCATTTTTTAAAATAAAATATTGAAGCAGGGACCTACTTAGCATGCGGATGACCTTTCGTTGAGCTTTTCTATTACCGCGCTTGCTGTCGTGGTGGTAAAGTCTCGTAGTTGTGCCATTTATCGGTACCAGGGAGGACGATTGTCGCAAACTAACGCCAATGAGGATGTAGAGGACGGTGATTATGGTCATCGGCACGAGGAACATGAACGCCGTGGATAATTCGAAGGTGAGTTGCAGCTCGTCGATTAACGAACACGTGGCCGTGTTCTCGTTGATGGTGCCGTTCGGGAAATAGTCGTACTGCACGCCGAATTGGATGGCCTGCGGCACCGACAGTAGAAAGCTTATGATCCAGATCAACACGATCAGTCGCACGACCCTCGTTAGATTTGAGAATATCTTGTGCGAGTAAAACGGACGACATATGGCCACGTATCTGAAACAAACGTGTGAAACATTAAGATATGTCGCTAATAAAATAAAATACAATAAAGCATGAAAAAAGACAGGTGAAAGCACCCTGATAACACCGAATATTTTGAGAATGTTCTAAGAACGTTCCCAGAATTTTTTGATATATTTCTAGAATAGATTCAGTATATTTCTGATGTATTTTGATATGCTTCTTGTAAATAAGCTATAGCATTGTATGTCAAAAGCTTATGTTTAAAACCTTTAAATTATATAATAAATGTCAAAAAAAAAAAAAAAAATTACTGTGGTATCATTATCACTCCAGCCATCTAACTCCTTGGCCAGAGCTTTTCACACGATAAGTTTTGGCACATAAATAATTTCCTGTAAATGAATAAGATGTTATTTCGACGTTTACTTCTTGTGTGAATTATGTGTGTTCTCATTTTTACCGCAATTTAATATCAATTGAATTACTGTAGTATAGTGAAAGTGTCCTAGTAAAGATATTTTTGCTATGCATGTACATATCAGGACTCGAGCTGCATTTAGGCGTAGGTTCTTGCAACTGTTGGTAAATGTTTTCATATAAGGAAATGTTATATTAGGTCTAGAGCTCTTTTTCTTTACTAATTAATCATACATATATAAATTCATTTAGCTATCGATTCAGATATTTTTCTTTCTGTGTATAAATAACAAAAAGTCAAAGGGATCATAAATTCACTATTGGATTTTAAATACCAATTATATTAAGTGAAATTTGACATGAATATTTGCAGCTTAGTGCAATTTGATTGGCAGAATCACTTATTAACGTTTAATGATAATCATCCAGTTATGGTATTCTTATTTCATTTAAGCCCCGTTTGTCGTGCAAGTTGAGAAAGAATAACAATGGGATGAGACAAATTTATTAATCGCGTTTCTAGATATCAAGAACTGATAACGTTGACGTGAATAAGTGTAATGAATAGAAATAGTAAAAAGAAACATTACAATGAAAATGTAGCATATTATCAAGCATGAAACAGATACAGTATTGAAATAAATTCTACACTGAGAAAAATAATGTAGTAATCCTGGACTCTATGTGTTCCTGTATAAAATAATATTTGATAATGTAACAAGAGGTGCCACAGTTCTGATAATTATTACTTGAAAAAGTGACACCGTTTACCATACTGTCTGGTAATGTTCTTAACATTGGAGCATAGAGTCTCAGAATGCCAGAAAGTATAGTAGCTTTTATTATTTTATTTTTCTCAGTGTATATTTTCTGTTGATTATATTTTACATTTCATTTGCCAATACAGACTAAACTTGGCATCATTCGAATTACTTATCGTGAATTTTAAAAGAAAATTGTTGTTTTAAACATTAATACAATAATTACAATAAATTTAATGAATTATAATGTAATCAATTAAAGTTGATTTAAAAGTTAAGTATTCAGAAAATATATTGTCACATTATTTGGATTCGAAGTGTCGAGCATTTTATGAGCATGATTATGTTAATTTCAGTAAGGTACCGGTCGTGTGGAATTCAATGACTCCGTATTATGCAATTATGAAAAGAATGTCGCGTACTAATGGAATTCCCAGTCTTTGAGAGAAAACTGTTTTCCCGCGAGACAACATATCGAATGTCTGACGCATTTAATGAGATGGATTTCATTCAGAACGACCGTTGTTAGGTTGCAATACTGAATGGGTTTATATTGACTCGTGTACGCTCGAGAACTCTCTTATATATTAAATTTTGCTGCTTTTTTTGTTTAAGATATGCTGTTCACAAATGCATAAAAAATTCATTTAAATATAAGAATACGAAAAAATGCATGCGCCCAATAATTTTGACAATGAAAATAAAAATAAACGTTAGATTAAAAATTATAGTAAAATTATTAAAGGAATGTCTGCTGCATTTTTAATTAATTATAATTATAGGTATGTCTGAACAAATGTTAAATGGTTTAACAAATCAGAATGAAAAAAGGCTGTTTTACTTCAAATGCTTAAAGGATTTTTCAGACATTTTTTGACAGCTTAATGCATTTGCTCGTGTTTATCTTTTATAATACAAAACATTTGGAAGTGTTTTACGAAATGTGCTAAAGTTAATATATCACTTTGCGATACATGCATATGTTTTTATTCTTGAATTTTATTTTCAAAATGTGCTCCATTTCAAATTTCATATTTTACTGTCGTAACAAGAATTTAATTTTGCAATGATTAATTATTTCCATTTTAGCAGAGCAACTGTAAGAGCAACTTTCCATGCACCTCTCCGAATGTCGGGCTATTTTGTTCAAAAACAATTATTCGATCAAAATTTTTCTTTTTTTTTTCTAATTCTGGGATGTGATAAATTAACAGTGTGAATTGATACTTGGAATCACATTGAAATCCAAATAATACAAGTGATTCATAATGTCTATAACACCGTTTGAGATTTAAAAATAGTAAAAAAGGCTAGGAAATGTCACGACTTAAAAACAGTTGTTCAAATTATATAGATACGTCTGTTATACGTATCTTTATAATAGAGATTGTGAGAAATTTTATTTAGGTCAAAAATAATGGTATCGTGAAAAGTAAGAATAACATAGATGAAGATAATGTATTTTAATTTCATATATTGAAATGCTTCCATGTGTTGTTTCTTATTTTCAGTTCTCTTTCTTTTTTGCTTGCTTTTATATGTTTTTTTTCTTTCTCAATTTACATACAGTTTTTAGTAAGTTTTAAAAGCCGAACATTATGAATATTAATAAATTGATACTATAAGCAACAAACCATAGCGTTAGATTACATTCTAGTAAACATATCGTTATGTCATTTCGAGAAAAAAAAATAACGATAGATAATTATGTTAATTAGAAGATCGTTTCGTTATATTTATTACATAATTTCACTATCATTTAGAGGTTACTAAAAATAACAAAAAAATTTATTTTTCATCGAACGCACCGAAGAAAAAAGAAAAGTAATATTTCACACTTTTTTATATTAATTTAGACATATCACCGAAATGTTAACATTTTTATCATTAAAAATAATTACTTATAATAACCTTAACATAAATGTTACTCTTAAACTGAAAAAAATATCACGTACATTTAAAATTTACTTATCCAATATATTCTTAAATTGATATAAAAAAAATAACTTATAACATTCTGTATTATAAAGTAGTCTCGGACTAAAATAGTCAAATGGCCGAGGATAATTCTGAAATAAAAATTCAATTGAAAATACCGCGTTAATTTACGCGTTAACGAAATAATTGTTTACTCATAAAATGTATATGTTTATTCGCGTTACATCGAAGATCAACGGCGACAAATTTTTACATCAATTAGACGGCACTTTGGAGAGGCGAATAAATATAAAATCACTTGAATCAGGATTCAATTTTGTCGGAGTGGCGCGGTTTAATAAAGCTCGAGCTCATTTTAATAAGCAGACACCGGCGCCTCGACTCGTTCGTATTTTTGTAAGCACACGATCACTAGACAAATCATTTTATTTTCAATGTTGCTTGTTTTGTGATTCAACCAGACATCATCTGTACAACAACCTTTGCCTTGCCGTTGCTTTACCAAGGTCGGTAGGGTAACGATGTGAGGTAATAAACCGAAACGGTTTCCTCCACCAATGCTGAATCCGCGAATACTAATCGACGTGTCAAAATATTGTCCTTGGATATTGGGAATACGTATATGCTTCTAATCAGGAATAAGTGCATTTTACGTCGATGACAAATATTGACAATTATTGTTTAAAAACTGACAATATATGTTAACATGCTGCTATTTTTAACTAACTTAAGATAGTAATTTTTCAAAATTTTCATGTTAGTGACCAATTCACTAACAATGCCAGTAATTTTGATTTATCTTTTGTGCATTTGACACGTTAAGTAAGTCAACTTACTTTTTATGAAAAGTGATGTTTTTGAAATAAACATTTGTCATATTTTGAACTTCTTTGAGGAATTGGTTTTTTAACGTGTATCAAACCTTGTTTGATTATTCTAAAATAAACTGGATCGGATTATTCTTTTCTCTTATTTTTATTTTATTTAGTAGCTTCTTGAAGAATTAAATAAATTCTAATCAATTTGTATGTTAATTCAAAGGGCCCCATATAAATATTTCTTGTGATTCATTATTTTCTTTAAGTGCAAACATAATTCTCCTATAAAAATACAAAAAATTAAACGAATAAAAAACGATTTGTAATCCAGACATAATTCGTCGACATTTATATAATTTACCGTGTTATTTCAGACGTCAAGTCGATCACATCAATACGTATTACAAAATCTAGTCACTTAATACCAAATATATATAGTATGAAGGCTTCGTCTGACGATTTATTTTCTTTGCTGACATAACAGCCGCAAATTCCAATTATAAATTTTTCTAAACGAATTTTTCACTTCAAAATATGTCACCGCTACTAGAGGTCCGCGAAAAAAAACTGTTCTTTTTCCACGTGCCATCATATTGGCGCATTATTTCCAGATGAATTACAAATCGTGATATGAAATGCAAATGAACCGAAACGTCCGTTAAAGCATGTTTTACTCGGGGTAAAATCTTGGAAGTTTCAGACCGACTCATCTCGCTCCACGATCGTCTTCACTTCGGCGAAAATCGGACTGCAAACAACAGGTGCTCGCTTTTACATGGAACCCTCTGTCCTTTCCCCTTAACTAATCATATTTCCATTTGTTCTTAATTCATCCGTGCAAATTTATGCCCTTCCCATGATTTGCGACAGTTGCGCAGTTTAAACAAGGAAGGAGCTGTACAGAAAGAGACGGGGATAGAGAGATTTGTCCTTTTTTCTTTGATAATTATTTTTTCTCGGGCCATGCTTGAGCACAATATCGACGTCATTTGATATTAGAACAAGTCGGTTAGAAAAAAAAACACCTTTGAAATTGCGCATAGATTTTGGATGATTATGATCGAATGTCTGACCCAAGGTTGCACGTAGGAAGTCAATTTTTACTGTTCTGGCAGTGAATGGCGGTTTCGGTCATTCTATTGAATATATGAATTCATTAGCCAAACGGTACATTGTATACATGCAAATAAATTTATCAATGAACGCGGAATAAAGTTGCGCGGAAAATGTTCAAATGTTTGATTGCAGATTGTATTGTGACAAATGTTGACCGAAAATTATCGCACGAATGGTAGTTTATTAATGGCTAGAAATAAATCAATTTAAATTAATTTGAATTGATTAAAAAACTTTGTCTAAAAGAAAAACAATTATATATATATATAAAACAAGGAATTAGAAAGATATGAAACAATGAATCATAATAAATATTTTTCATATTAAATAATTTGAACACAAAGGCAAAGTTTAATATCAAATTAATAAATCTGTAATATTGTAAATAAAAAATTTGTTAATTCTAATTGTTATTACTTCATTTATACTACTTTTTTCATCTTTTTTACTATATTTATTACAAACACAAGTTAACTTGGATAAGTCTACATCGAGAAAAAAATTTTTTGACAAATTACTACGATTTGCAGCAAACGAATCTTATTGAGCTGATTTATATATATTTTCTTATAACTGTAGGAAAGAGTCCGCTTAGTTTATCTCGTAGAATGAAATAATATTAGCATTCTGTCCTATATTGTGGTAACAATGATATAAATTAGCTCGATAAGGTTTGTTTCCTGTAAATTATAGTAATTTTTTCGAAGAAATTTTTCTGAATATAAAGATATTTTATTACGTATTATTATTTATATCAGCGTATTGATAAATAATAAGAAATTAAGAAAAACATTTCACAACATTGTTTGGAACTTTCGAAGAAAGGATAATTTTGTAAGAGAAACAATGAAGAAAGTGCATAAAATTTTGATTATTTATTCTTTGGATACCCCGAGGTGCTTGTTTGATAAAAATAAATGATTTTCGAAACGTGGGGAGAAAGAACTGGACGGTCGAACTTCTTTGGTTCTCGGAGAAATGACGGTCATTATTCAGTTTTAGCGTTTATCTTTCAACGAAAGCAAGCAACTTGTAACTTGCGGTTTGGAGAACAATGTAAGAACGAACACAATTCCCGTATTATTCGACAATATATTTTTTACCGAAGAACTTTGAGGAATGGGTTATTTATACGTTTATCAGAAATAAAACGTTCGAATTGTGAAATAACGTATGTATGACTTCAAAGTCATTTGTGTCGAATAAATATTCATTTAATTTGTTCAAATGTTTAAATTTCATTCGATTACCTTTATTAATTGATTTTTAATTTATTATTTCATATATTATTAATTGCTCTATCATTAATTTTATTTATACTTTTAATTAACTGATTTTTATTTGAATATCCAGAAAAAATTAATTATATGAACTATAGAAATAGTTTATTTTTGTAATAACTATAAAACATTAATTCAAATTAACTAATTTGTTGTTAAAATAAGAAATAGTAACAAGATTCCGTAAATATTTATAATAAAATTAGAACACTTAATAGGTAATTGGTATTTCAATGTTAAAAAAATATTAAATTATTTTTCTTAAATAATTAAATTCGCTTTCGTTTTAAACTATATTTATTATTATTGTTGACCTTGTTTGTTTTATGTTAAATCTGCTAATTTTTTTTATGATTATTATTATTAATATTATTTTAAATAAAGATAAATAATAAGGAAGAGTGCAGAAAATAATTTGCATCTTCTTTTGCTACGTTAAATAAAAGAGAATTATTTTCTAAAGATAATGAAAGTTAAAGCCGTAAACATCATGATTTTGTTCGTTAATACTGATCAACTGTTCTTAATTTAACAAAATATATAAGCAGTGCATTGTTTAGATTCCTAATATTCTCTAGTTTATCTCTTTCGGTCGATAATTTGTTTACAGCCGAAGGAAAAATGTTTTATTTTTTATTTTCTGTCATCTGCGGGAGAAAAAATGGCATAATTGTCGCGTATGTTTCTCATCGGTCTCTAATACTTTAATAAATGTAAATCGGTTGATTCGAAAACATCGAAGAAATTGGAATTACAGATTTAAGTTACAACGAAAACATGAAATTTATGAAATCTTCACCACGTCAATATTTTTTGAGACGATCCTACAGAATCATATTGTAATTTTACTTTGGATGAATTATCGATAAGAAGTTAAATGTGGCTATGTCAGTTACGAATAATGTTTTTCGAAACATACATTTGATTTTTAAAATAAGTTTTAAACAAATTATATGAAAAGTTCTGGTGGACGTAGGACAAATTTCATGTCTGAACAGTTTTTTTTTGTGGCCATGCTATGTCAACATTAGATAGGGCTGTATATGTGATGTTCGTACGGAGACCGTACTACTAATGTGGCATGTCACAACCCAATTTTACTAGGGATAGTTTGCACAAGTGTGAAACCTGTTTACTAACAATCTTTGTAATTTTTCTTAATTTTTTCTCTCCATGTATTTTTAATTTGAAGTAAATATCTATCTAGAAATAAATCTTATTACATTTAAAGGAGTATTGAAAGAGTTGTTATGCTTAAAAAGTGATATTTAAAACAGTCATACTTTTTAATAATTCATTGATAGTTTGTAGACAATGTGTACTTTTAACTTATGTTTTATTTATATACTCTATGTTGGGGTTGGCAACCGTGCTTGGTGGCGTGTGGACGCGTGGTTTTTTCGTCCAGATTAATTTTTACTAAATAATTTAAATAAAGTATCTTTTTGCCCCAACTTTTGGTCTCACGCGAGGAACTATTTGTTGCAATTCAATTCGGACTGTTTTTCACACGGCTGCTGTGAATTGCCGAGGAACGTGAGAGTAAACAAGTACGTGTGGTAACCTAACCTCACTTTATTCCACGCGCGCTGGTGCCGTAGGGACGCGGAAAATGGGTGGCCCGAATTCAGGCAGACGCTCAGCCTCCAACGACCAGACGGGAGCCTTAAACTCGTACCTGAGAGGCGGTAGTGCCCCCACATCGAAGATTACCCCAGCTAACCCAGGACCCCGTGAACGGGAAGACGCAATACCAACATGGGCGCAAAATCTCTGTATGAAGATAGACTCTCTTGCTTTGGAGGTTAGAGAATGTAGAGATGAATATTCGAACATAAAGTTGGCCCTGAACGAGTTTCACCTCCTGAGGGAAAAGGTTGAACACAACGAAAAGAAGAGACTTGAATCTGAAGAAATTTGGTACCAGGAATCCGCTAAACTTAAGAAATCGATTGCATACTTGGAGTGGCAGGAACATAAGAGAGAGAAGTTGGACAAGCGGCTCAATTTGATTGTTAACGGACTGACGGTGACTGAGGGCAGGGCTGGTGAAGATTTATCGTCCCTTTTCGCCGAAAAATTGGGTGTCGAGGCCGTGATTGGCGAAGTCATTGAACTGAGAAAAGGGAAATCTCCATTGCTGTTGGCCAAAATGGCCACAGGGGAAGATAGATCAAAAATACTGACAAGCAAAAACAAACTTCGAGGAAGCAACGTGTTCATCCACCCTGACCGCACTGCCTGGGAAAGGGGGATACAAGCCACAATCCGAGCCACTGCCGAAGAGAAGAGAAGAGCCGGGTGCTTAGTCAAAATTGGTTTCCACAGATTGTGGATTGACAAGGTACCATTTAAATGGATTGTGGGCCGTGGCTTGGTGGAGGACCGTCCACAGAGACCCGAATCTGGACCTCGGGCCGGGAAGAAGATCGTTCACCGGGCGGCGGACTCGCGGAGAGAAAGCAACGATGCCGGAGGTGGGTTTACTCCAAATTCGCAAGTGGACATTGTAGAGGAAGTTACTAGGCCACAGCAGGGGAACCAGCCCTTTCGTCGACCCGCTGAGTGTGAAGGCGAAATGGCTTGGGAGTTCAGTAGGCCCACGAGTGCCTGAAGGTCAACAGCTAGCTGTAGGTGATGATTTCCGTAGTGTAGGTTTTGAGGGTGACGAGAAGGTTAGTTCAATCAAAGAAAATATATATGAAAGTAAAATTCAGATTTTGTTTTGGAATTTGCACGGTCTGGGCAATTTTTTTGACCTAAACGAATGTGATTATGTAAATGGATTAAGTCAATGTAGTCTGTTATGTTTATCTGAAACTTGGAGTGTAAGGGACATCGTTAAACTACCAGCTCCTCTAAAGAATTATAAAACTATCTCTAGTCATGCCATCAAATGTAGAGCAGCTGGTAGGGCAAGCGGCGGCCTACTAGTCATATATGACGACAAAGTAGTTAAATCTTTAGAGATTATAAATAAAAATGACATGTGGGTCATATTTACCTGTTTTCTGAATGATACTAAATATTTGATTGTTAACGTTTATATGAAACCAGAATTTTTCGCTGATAGACTAACAATGCTAATAGATATTCTTAGGGACTGTGAAGACGCCCACTGCTGCCAGTGGATTATTGGGGGGGACTTCAACGCGAGAATCGGCCAGTTTAACCGGGACATTAGCTCCGAAGGTGCTGTGAATGTTTCACACGAGCGCCGATCACAGGATGTGACAGTAAATAAAAATGGTAGCCTATTAGTTGACGGCTTCGAGGAATTGGGTCTGGTCGTCCTGAATGGCAGAACAATCTCTGACTCTCTGGGGGTGTTCACGTTTATGGGGAATAGGGGCTGCAGTACAATTGATTATATTTGGACAAAATTAACTGACTTAGAGCATTTTGTAGACATGGAAGTTTTGAACTTAGGTTCCTCTGACCATTTGCCGCTGCGTGTAACCTTGAACGAGAACCTGCATGCCGCGGGGAGGCCGGACATGCCCAGGCCTAGGTTTGTCGAAAGGATTCGTTGGAAGCAGACAGCGAAAGATGACTACTACAATTCTTTGAAAGAGAATGTTCCTCCCGTTATCGACAATGACATTGATAATTCGCACTCGGTCCTCGTGAAAGTTATCGAAAATACAGCTCGTAATTTCCAAATGACCTCAGTGAGAAGAGTTCCTCCCAGAGCCAGGCTCGACAAACCTTGGTTCAATGGCGCGTGTCGTGAGATGAGAAATAGGTCGATCGCGTTACGTAGGTTCTGGCTGAAATCCGGGAGCTCGGTGGATAGACAATTATGTTTGGAATCGAGAAGGCAATACGTAAAGTTCCTCAAAGTCCAAAAGAGACTTTTTAGAGACCAGGAGAGGTCTGATTTGTCTAACACTAGGGATCCGACGTCCTTTTGGAAAACCTTTAGAAGATACAGAAGGAAACCCATGACACCGTGTCCAATTAAAACGGATGCTTGGGAGCGCTATTACGACGAACTCTCTTCCGGGACTGCGATTCCCGCTCCGCTTTTTTATGGCTGCCTACATCCGATATTAGACGCTGAAATATCTTTAGAGGAAATGATTGTTGCTCTAAAAAAATGTAAAAATGATAAAGCTCCAGGGACGGACGGGATTAGCAACAATTTTCTTAAAATGTTGCCCTCGAACTGGACTGCGTACTTGATAGGGCTATTCAATAAGATCTTAGAGCTAGGGAGGGTCCCGGATCGATGGTGCAATTCCGATGTCATGATGATCTTTAAAAAGGGTGACGACAGGGAACCTTCCAACTATAGAGGTATTTCCCTCCTTAACTCGACAACTAAACTTTTTACCTCCATTCTTACTCGTAGACTGAATTGTTGGGCTGAATCGGGTGGTATTTTTCCGGAATGTCAGGCAGGGTTCAGGGCGACTCGCTCCACGGAGGACAATATTTTCGTTCTAAATTCAAAGATTTCCTTAGCCCTGTCTAAACCCAGAGGCAAACTGTTCATTGCTTTCATAGATTTCAGGAAGGCTTTCGACTTGAT
>JABFPN010006151.1:0-11985 GCA_022817305.1 Leptoteleia sp. ZL-2020
TCAATTGTTGCCACATCAGGCTTAGACCTTGTGAGCCTTATTCTACAGGATAAATAGAGAAATAAAGTTTTAACAACTATATCAGAACAGAATTTACAGCCTAACCTCTAAAACAACTTCGAAAACAATAAAATAAACTTGATATAATAAAATTTTCACTAAAATTGGCATCAAAAAACAGTACACATTACTAAAATTATATCTTAAAAGTTTTGCGTTAAAAAAATTTTAATTGTAATTATGTTTTATAGCCTTATTATTTAATTTTTATTATTAATTGATTTTCTCAATTCTGCTGCATAGTTGACTCAACTTTACATATTTATTGCACGAAGTGAACTGCACTTAGTTGACTCTAAAACCAACTTTATTTTTATAGTTAGGATAACCGAAAATTTCTCTCAGTGTAACGTATACATTCCATGTGGCTGACAATTTTGGAGCACTCAAAACTGCAAAGGTCTTCGGAAACAAAGCTAAAGTTCGCGGTTACTAAGTGAACCATTAAAAATGGTTTTAGGATGTTCAAGTGTCGCGCGTCAAATCGGTTGACAAAGTGGCATAAAGAGGATTACTAGATTTTTTTGGTGGACTTTGTAATGTGAAAAGAATCGTTGCATTCCAAACGAGTCAAATGCAGAATGTTTGATGATAAGTGATAAATTATGATGATGCAACTGCACATCTAAATTTTTTTTGTCTAAACACCCAAATATATAACCTATGTTAAATAGTATCTAGGAAATGTTTGAATTCATTTTCTTTTCTTCTTATTTTTTGTTTTTTACTAAAACGCGTTTATATGTATATATGTATCATTAATTCAGCTGTGACTAAGCGGATTACTCAATGCAAAACACTGCCCCTGTCCTAAAAGGAGAGAAGCAATGAAAAATAACTATTCACAATTCTCTTGATTGTTTATATATATACTGTACTAAAATTTCCTGCAGCATAAAACTTTTGGACTCTGAAATTGCACTTTGCATTTAAATGCGCAAGAATGTGTCCTTGCACCAACAAAATCTACTTACAGTAAGTAAGCTCCTCGCTCAATATTTAAGCAAGATTCTTAACGCCGAATTATTTATTCATTAGCACAAATTATTTACGTGGTATAGTAGAGTTGCCATATTTGGCCGGGAAATCGCAAGATTATTAAAAGTATATTTTGAAATCAGGGCGTTCAAATTATTCCATTGTAACTTGTTAAAGGAGATTTAGTTATATTCACATTCACTGTGACCAGGTTTATTTTGGGAATATTAGAATTCCCGACAAGTAATTCAACGTTTAAAAATAGTGAATTGACGTGAAAATTCAGATTTATAGTCAGGAATAATTATAAAATTAAGACGAAAATTACCTACCGTATCTGAAGTCCGTAAGTGCTAGAATCTGGCTGACAGTACTATGCCAGAATCGGAGTAGTAGATCTACTCTGGAAATTTCCATTTGGGTATCTGCAACACATTGTAAATATATACAAAATAATATAACAATATTTTTGCCCTACAATTATATTTACAGAATATAATTATCAACTAAATAAAATAATAAATAGTTCTCGAAAGTTTATATTTCCTTTTTCCGATACAATAAACTTTTAGCAATCTAATTTCAACGTAGCCTCATAAATGTCTACAATACTAATGAAATTGCCTTTAATTACGGGCAGAAAAAGTCTAAGACAAAACCGCGGGAAAAAAGGTAAAAACGTTGACAAACACCGAGAGAGAGAGAGAGAGAAAAGGAATCACGCGATCGAGTTGCATTTGGTTACGTTCGAGTGTGTGGTTTTACGCCGTAGCGAGCGCGGCGGCGTGGGTTGAAATGTGAAAAAGCTCGAGCCAAGTTAACCAAACGCACCTCGTCGTCGTCTACTCGCTCGACTTTCATCGTCCGCCTTTGTTCCGTTCGCAGAAAAACTGCGCGCTGCTCATTTTACGCGCGCCAAACCCGCCTCAAGGTTCCGCTCCCTGTTCTCATATTCGCCACTCATTGCCCCCACTCCGCGCGAGAAAAACCCGACGCCGCTCGAATTACCGATTTTTGACTCGCTTACAAAAAGCCCGAGAGATCTTTATTTTATATCCCGAGCCGCGGAATCGAGTCCGACGGCAAGTCGAAAAGTGAATGGTAATTGGAGTTGTTACGAGGAGTGATTTTGTTTTTGCCAGCGAGTGTTTTTACGCCGTCGACGATTTTTCTTAGACCTGCGAGCACAGTTTTGTCGACTTTTTTACGCGACACACTTTGTCGCACCTGCACCGTCACCGATGTGACGTAAGATCCCCGGGCCTTTTTCCATTTTTTTAAATTATGCCAATTTGTGTCACACCTGTTAGTTTTTGTTGGAGAATCACTCGTTGACAGAGACTTCATTATGAGGTTGCGAAATGTACTTGCACTTGATTTTAATAAGCGTTTTAATTTATTCACTTTCTATTGCGACCGCGTCGCTGAAGAGCTCTTTAAAAACAAAATATTACGATCGTCTATTTCGCGAAACATTCGTAAATTCCATTGCAATGCGAGCAATAATAATTTTAATAGGCAAAAAAAACTTTTTGGCAACAAAAATTCATTTAACTTCTAATAACGCAAAAATAATGTAAATATCTCGCACGTAATAAATTTATAAAAGTGCACAACTAAAAGGTATGATGTTTTATTAATTTAATCAATTTCATGTTCACATTTAATACAACTTTTTGTTGAAATGTAATAATTATTATTACTCGTTCGCCTGGTTTTAATCTAATGAATGGTTTACTTATTTTGAAATCGTACATCAAATATATTATTCGGTTAAATTAAGAATTTTATTGAAAAACAAATTACTAAACGAACATGTATTAATGAATATGTATATATTCAATAAATTAAACATATGATATAATTTTTATTAAATTTCAATTCACAAATCGAAAAAATTACCACTTGCAGAATGAAAATTATTGAATTTAAATTGAATGCTTTAATACGCAAACATTTCCGAAATCAAAGAAAATAATTATCATATAAAACGCTGTAAAAAATGATTTATAAACGTTTCATAAAAACAGGATTCCGTTAATCCGCAAGGCGATTACAATATATTAGAGTTTTTCCAATTCAAATCATCTTCGTTGTTTATTTTATAACAAATTGGATGTCAATAGAGATAATACAGTTTGAAAGATTACAGAAATGCGAAAAAGGTTTAATTTGGAAAATCTCTTTTTATGTATTTCAATGGATATAAATGTAGAAATTAATTGAATCCCAATCAAAACATACAGTCCTTTCTAAAGAGAAAACAAACTCACAAAACAAATGTTATTTTCCATATTACATTTTTTTCACCAGGGATAGGTCTAATGAAAAAAAAAATCAGAGCACTGAATAACATTCAATTAGAATCCCTTTTTTGGGTACCTGTAGTTTATAATATTTACTTATAATCTTTAAATTTAAATATTTAATTTAAAAAAAAAACAGACTGAGCTTTAATACTCTAATAAGTCAATGTTTATTATTAATCAACACAATAGTTAACAAATAAATGTTGCATTATAAATAAAACAAATACTTGCACATAAAATTGTATTACATATTAATTTTCCGTAAACAATTTTTTATTATAAAACTTGCGTTGCAAGTTTTCAAACTTTAAACCTCATTTTCTGAAAGTTTAAAGGGTTTTGACTTACCGTTAAATTACAAATTAACCTGTAAATTCGTGATACAGACTGAGCTAAAGTTTTGCAAATCTGTATTTTCAACTATTAATATTTTAAACAAATTAACAAACAATTATTAAACTATTATTAATAACTAATAATCCATATATACATCATAGATTATTAATAGCAGTTTAAATACATTCCACGTTTATACCAATATATTCTGTTATTTTAATTTAACTGCAATGTCACAAACTCCCACGCATTACGCAGCTAGAATATTTGCCATTCGTCTCCATAAGACAATGACGTTCGATGGCGAAAAAAAAGTCAAAAGAAATAGTCAAGCAATTTTTCATAAGTTCCCATTATTAAGTGGACGGACAAGTCCCTCAAGCTTCCGCAGAATTCGAATCGTTGACTTTCGATAGGGGTCGAAATAAAATTCAACGTCTTTCCCCCAGCCTGGCGAATATGACCTTTTACAAAAATCAAATTGCATTTTTCATGCCTGGGCTGTCTCGCCCCTCGGAACCGTTTACATGGGGAATTTCACCCTCGCGATCCATTTTAACGTCAATACAAAAAATATGCATCCTTCATTTTCCGCAGTTCAGACGCACTAAAATGGATTGATGGCATTAAGATCGAATATTCGTTTGCCAAATGTATTCGCAATTTTATTTATTTACTTCTCGCAATTTAATGGTCATCGCTTCGGAACGAGAACCAGCCAGAAATTTAGCTTCGTCTCTAATCAACGCGATCAATTAATAAAATAATGCAACCATTTGTCGCGATATAAGGTCGAATAATTTGATATGTCCCTGTAATTAAACTGCAATTTTTTTGGTTTTCACTCGAGAACAATCGGGTCGCTTGTCTTGGTGAAGAAAAACAGAGAGAGAGGGAAGGAGAGAAAGATCTCGTGCTAACAGCTCCGCGCATGAAACAAACAACGAATTATCCCGGTGGAGTCGCGGCTGACCGCTGGCTACGTGCTTTTGTCCAGTGGTTTGCTGAGGTTTCACGCGGTAATTGAATAAATATTCATTAGTATAATTAGCGCACACGAACGATATACGCTGGCCGGCCACAGCACAACGGTATATCTTTAATTACGCTTAGATTGCTCAGTGCCCTAGAAGAAAGGAAGAAAAGTGCCCCGCCCAATTGCAACAAACCCTCAACATCGTCCTAAAGAACATCCCTAACGTTTTCAACTTCAAAATTAGATAGGTCTTTCTTTTGGTCGTTCAAAGTCTGTTCTTTTCTTTCTTCAATTTTATTCTTCTGATTAAAGAAGAAATTATTGCAAAATTATCAACAGATCTTGAACAAAGAAATTTAGAAGAAAATAGTGTTGCAAACCAACCCAAGTCGAGGTCCAGAATGGAACCTAGAAATGTGGCCCTGATTAGTTTTCCACGTGTCCAAGTCAGGAACTAATTTGGTATTCAAGTGGGGTGACTTACTAGATGGTAACGCTCGGTATATACAAGGTCCCAATGAGGCAATCAAATTGAAACAAAAGTGGGGCCGAAGAGCTTGTTTGTCTTCTTAAGAAGGCTTGCATTGGTTAGTCCAATCAGGAACCCATTAGCATTCCACAATATAATTAAATCAATTTAAAGGTCTTCTCATAAAAGTGTTCTTAGACAATATAGATGCAATTACAAACAGTAGGATCCTGCTATTATTTAGTGTCCATATGTGCTCCATATGGTCCACAGAGTATGCAAAAATAGGTTTCCAGGGAAACCTTGAAAAAGGATAGAAAATGAAAATATGTAACCTGACATAATCCTGGATTGTTTTACATATTTACACCATATATTATATAACAAAATGGAATACTTGTTTTATCCTGATTTGGTCGCCGATTGATTTTCACATTTTTGAGAGTAACTAAAAATGGAAACCTAATTGGTACTTTATATTTGGAAGCTATATCACTGAATGTTTGGTAATACACACCCAATTCCATTTTTACTTGGGATATTTTACAAAAACGACAAAAGAATATCATAATCCCTTTGTAACTGCTTTAACGTAACGCCCAGCTTCAAAGTTAATCGGGGCCGAGATTCATCGCGTCTGTCAACATTGCATTCAAAACATTTGACACAATTTTTGTCGCAAATGTCCGCATTAAGTGAACAATAATTCAGCCGGCATTGGCCATCAAACTCGCTCGACATAACAGGCGACAGCAATGGCCATTGGGAAGTAAAAACTTTCGGAGAAATCAACAATTTCATTAAGCGTTGTAAACGCGCGGCAGCGACAATAATTTATTTTGCAAAACATTTCATCGCGACACTCGGTTGGGACTCCGACGAGGCGCGACCGTTGAAACGCCCGTTAAATCATTTTAATATCATTCTGTAACGATCGATGAACAACGATGATGAATAATACTTTATCGTTAAGCACTTTTGACCTCCCCCCCCCCCGCCGCCGTTCCATTTGCTCCATTTCGGAGCAATAAAAACCATCGCACTCCGTCAAGTTAATTGCAAAAGTTGGAAAAATGTTTGTTTTGCTGCTGAAAAATGTGTCATCAAATTCTCATCAGCGCGCTCGACGAAACCCATTATGATGAAAATAATTAAAACGCCGTAATAATACCCGGGCGGGGTTTTAATTCTACAAATCGAACGGCACAATTAACGTTCTTTTTTTTAATTTCATGTCGCAGTTTGCCCGGCATTTACGCTTTAGTCCGTGATTAAAAAAAAAAAGAAAAAAAGTGCCTCGCGTTACGCGTTTACAAGATTAGTTTGACTATTTATGGATTGATGTATCATTTCGAAACGTACATAAAATCCATGCAGATTTCACGAGCGTGATAAGATAGCTGGTGCGTAATGCATCGGATACAAGCTTATAAGGCACATAACCTGTCAAAACAGATCAACCATAAACGGAAGATAAACTGACCATTATTCAATAACATAGTAGCGCAACGTTAACCTAGTTTACTAACCACCCTTCTGCCTTATGGTTTGTTCATTTTCTTCGGATCAGGTATCGTGTCTCGATTAGATCAGCTTGAAAAGAAAATCAACATCGTAAAGTGAAATGAAAAATTTAATGGAAATATCAAAGAATCAATAAATTCTATTCAGCGAAAAGTTACCGGTTTCGCGTTGTAAAACGGGAGTAATTTATTGTAAATTAGCTGTGATAAATAATTATTGGATTTGGATAAAAAAATCAAGGATAAAAAGCATACGTCAAACTACATGATAATATAGAATTTGGAAAAATGAAGAAGAGATAAGGCGAATAGAAGTCGACACAAATTACTTATTGTAAAATAAAAGTATTATTTATAAAAAGTCTTAAGGTTTGTTATTAAAAAACAAGCTTAAACGTTTTCCTAATTTTGAATTCAAAATTCTTATCCCAAGCTAAAAATATAATTTTTTTCAAAATGAAAATGAATTTTTCCCCGAAACCACTCGATCTAGATTAACAAATATTTTTTTCTACACAAATAAATAAGTAATTATTTATTCAAGTATATAGACGAAAAATTAATGCAACTTTCGTCGGTATAAAATTTATTATCATTTACCATAATGCTGTTGCCTATAATAAATTACTAGACCAAGTGAAATTCATTTGTATTAATTATATATTTAACGTTGTTAATTTGATTTTCTATTTTCACTACGCGCCATCTGTTATTTACCGAACCTTTCGTGTCATCCAGTCTTAAAATTTTAATCAAGATATTCTCCGTGTATTTGTTACACAATAAACGGATTATCTACAAATCAATAAACACAAATTACCGAAGTCGAGAATTATTGGAATTTAGTGGAAAGATACAGTGATCTTCAATATACGATTTACTTCTGTTTATTTAATCCAGTTTCAAGATTCATGATTAATTAATTTTCAATAACTATAATTTCATTTTCAATATCGGAAATTGCGGACAAGTCCGAGTATTGAATAAGAAATTTGTTTCTATTAAAAACGAATTTATTCTGAAAAAGTGTTAAATAATACATAACTCCCCTTCTAATAATAAATATAGCAAGAGTAAAATATATTATAATAATTATAACATAATTTAAGTAACTATAATTAATTTTACTACAAAAAGGTTTATTTTGTACATTGACAAAGTAATTTAGACGTCCCGGAACAAAAAGGAAAATAAATGCCGGAGAAAAAATTGCTAAAACTTCTAAAAGTGAAAATTATACCGTAGAAAATAAACTAAATATTTAACGAAAGCGAGTGAAAAAAGAAAGATCAAGACACTTTTCGAATCATGAATATGAATTATAATATAAATAACCTTAAAACTCCGTCTCTTCTCTGTCCTTATGATAAAATTACCTTTGAATTGAACTGACGCACAAATTTGATATTAAATTTACCCGATGTAACGCGACTATTTTTTTTCCCCCAAGTCCCCATATTCAATAATTCCGCAAATTTTTCCGCTGAATATTTTAATGCGCGTCAAATTACTCTCCGTTGCATATAATGAAAAAATTAAGAGGGGGGGGGGGAGAAACTTTATTTCAATGCGCTCCTATTCCGGGGTTTCCAGCGAATCCGTCCTTAAAAGATATTTATGAATTGTTCGCTCTGCCCAGACACACTCGTAAACAGCAGGCTTCCTCAATGCCCTTCGATTCATTATGAATTTTCGTCCTCATTTGCCGCAAGTTCAGCAAATCAGAGGGGACCACCATTTACTGAGGAAACAGTTAACAAATAATTACAATACTTCCAACTAGTAAAATGTTTCCGTTTATAACCCATGTATGTCGATTTTTACATGGAGATTTATGGGCGACTGAAAGCGATGTGAATTCAACCGAAATCTTGTCGAAAGGGAAAGTAATTTAGCTGTTACGGCGAAATGTGAAGTTTCCATAGAATGGCTACCAATTTCAACAAATCAGATGCCCCCCCTGGGGATTACATTTAATCAATTGGTTTATTTTATTCGTTTCGAATCTTTTTTTTTTTTTATAATATGCACGAAATAGATGTAAAAATTTTACCCAATATAGTAATTCAATATATTATTGAGGTATTCAATTTTTTTATGGTTTAAAGTTGATACAAATCACGCTCGGGTTACAATTTAATCAAAAATATTTTTTCAACTGTAAATTTTTTACGTAATTTTACACGGAGATAAATTTATTAGTCGTTGTAATATTTTCTTTATGAAATATATTTTAAGAAAATGTAGGCAGTACATATGTTGATTTTTATAATATAATAGCAACTGCTATAACATTTTTATCAGTGCTTTGGTCATTTGGGTTTAGCGTGCAAAACTACAAAAACTCATACAATCAAGAATAATTTGTAAATTAATTAAATTTAAAATTTAACGTCCAATGAGTAGTCCATGGTGCAAAACAAATTGCAATATAAAATATTAATGTAGAATAACATTGAATACTTATGTGAAATAGATAATAACATTGAATAATTATGTAAATTTGGTGATTCTAAATTAATATAAATTTATATTATATAAATAAGCGACGAAACTAACGAAACAACGGATAATCAGACCATCGATACGTGCTAATAAATTTACTTTAACGAATTAATGCTGTAGAGATTATGTTGTGCAATAAATGGTACATAATTAACGAAGGATGACCAAAGGTGAGTTATTAATTCAATAGTACCGATAGTATTTAATATTTGATGCGTGTAATGATAAACATTTGAACAGTGAGAAACATTAGATAGAAAAAATTACTATTTTTAATTGTGATTCACTTTATTAACTGAACTTTCTATTATTGATATTATATATATATATATATATATTATAACACATTCTATTTAATAAATATTCAATTTTAATACATATGTTACATGAATTTCACATAATCAATAACTTTAATTCAAAGTATTTGAAACAACTGCATAATTACTGAATGTCTATTAATATGCAGTAAGTTGAGGACACTATGGCTTTAATATTTACATTTAGAATAATACCTCGCGCTTTCGTCTTTTCGCAGCATGGATTTTCGTGACTACCTATCGTTCTGTCTCTTTCGGATTTACAAGAACGACGATGAAAAACCCGTTAAAATCAATATTCCGGACGGAATTACATCATAATTGATTATGAGTGTTTATAATTAAAATGACCTACTTGCTTAGCCCTGATTATAAAACTATAATAATAACAACAAGATGGGGATAAACGTTAAAAATTCGCCGTCACTTTTTAATTCAACGAAAATTTAACTGAATTTTACGATAAATGAAATAAAATCGATGGCGGATCATCACCATGAAGTATACTGAGATATAAATTGTGATTAGTTTTTATAACAAGATTTCCGATTAATTTAACAGAAATGTAGGTATTAAAAAAAAGCAAAATCAAAGTAATTTCAGCTTGGCAAAATTAATTTACCAATTTTCCAACATTATCGAAACAAAAAGTGCAAATATATTACGCGTTAACTATGAAAACATTTAACATCGTTTTTGTTAATATACATTGGAAAAACAATTTTGAGTGCTTTCAACTCGGTCCCTTATTTATCAATTAAATATCAAACTTGACGATAAAAAAAAAGTCAACTCCATACATATTTTATTGCAAATAAGTATATGAAATTTACACGATACCAATAGTAGTGGCATAATGCCGGTGTATTGCAGCTATATTGCCGGTGTATTGCAGCTATATTGCCGGTGTATTGCCGGTGTATTGCCGGTGTATTGCCGCTGTATTGCCGCTGTATTACTGCTGTATTACCGCTGTATTACCGCTGTATTACCGTCATAAAACCGAAGTATACTGTTATTCGCATTATCAATCCGGACACAATAATTCGGAAGGAACGCCTCGTTAAAATCCATTCGTAACTTATAAATAATCGAATAATTAATGTTAGGAGTAATTAATGTCGGAAATAACCGCGCGTTTAACCGCACGTAACATCACGTTACGGAGTGGACGCGCGCGCCAAATGTGACGGGGAGAGGACGAAGCCGCGGACTGCCCGGGACACATTTATTTAAAAGCAGCGATGCAATATATTGAAGATAAACAATGTCCGCAATGGAGCCATTGTCAAATTGACCCCGAAACTCGATTGCATCTCTCGGTCGGTTGTGCGAACGGGGGGCGGAAAAAAAGAGCCGACAATTCTAGAGGGAATCATTTGTGCGCACGACAGTGCACCTGCCTATTATTGAGATGGCGAGTAATGTGCGGCCGCCACGCAGCGGGCATTAAATGACCGCCATCTTCCGCACGGAGGGATTAATAATTTGCCGCGCAAGGAGTTCCGTAATGCGGGGCGTCAAAAGTAACCCTTAAAAATGTGACCCTGTCAAAAGTAAATCCGAGAAAAATGTGCCCTGCAGGAGTGCACTTTTAACACCACCGTTCCTTGTTTGCTTATGCTACGAACAGTATGCACCGTGAATTTATACGGTCAAGTGCACCCGGAAAAAAGAAATTATTAATTTTATTTAAATAAGTTAATTTATCATAAATATATATGGCAAAGGATTATGCGATTCAAACAATCATAAAATATATTCAATGTGATAATACTAAAAAAATTGAATTATTGTGTTGTGTAACTTTATCGCGTTTTATAAACACGTTTTCTGCTTATTTGTTTACTGTAATGTAAATTATTAATTGGACGATAAAGTGGTAAGTATAAAAATCAATATTTACAGACGTATTTACAGAAAACACTTTTAAGCAAAATATGGGAAGCTTACAATATGAGATAATGAAAATAATATAATCTGCGAGGTAAATATATACTCTTTTCAATATCAATCTCGTTTCGGACAGATATTATTTGTTTCGAAATTTTTTAATTGTAAATTTAATGTAATTAATACGACTTTTTTGGGAAAAGAATTTTTTGTTACTCATATAAGTTTTATTAATTATATTACTTTTTAAATTCTTATGAAATGTATTTACAAAACTTATTTATTAGCCAAGTCAATTTTTGATTATCTTTAAACCCGTCATCCAATTTGTATCATATGTATTCCTTTTTCTAGAAATGTTTCAATGCGTTTCAATACTCGACGACACTCACAAAGGCAAAAAAACCGAGTTAACTGTATAATTCAATTTGATTAGCTATGGAAATTGGCGGCGGCGGTCAAAAATCTGCTCCGCGGCTTGCTTGCCTTCCTTTTTTTTCCTTTTTATTATTCTCTTTTTTAACGCGTTATTGCGGCCGGCTGCATCGCCGCGTGCTTCTATTTTTGCCCTTCAGTCCGCGGGCAACAGTTTTTTTTTTTTTTTTTTTTTTTGAAAAGG